>JAQPZY010000459.1:0-180127 GCA_029931535.1 Margaritifera margaritifera | reverse complement strand
TCTAGTTAGTCCTAAGTGAAAAATGGTGCTGCTGGGATGTCCCATATGGCCACCACAGTAGCTATCTTGAAAAATCTTATTAATGTTACTTCTAGAAGAATGGATGCTAATCAGCACGGATTTCATGAAAAGGCTTTGTATATCATGTCTAGCTGGTCTTAACTGAAAATGATGCAATCTGACAACCAGTATGGCCATCACATCACATCACCCATTTTCAGAATCTTGTTGTTGCTGCTTCACCTGAACAGAAAGTCATATTGACATGGGGTTTTCACCAGAAGACTTCTTACGGTGTCTAGTTGGTCCAAAATGAAAATGGTGTAAACTTGACCTCAAATATGGCTGCCATGGCGGCCATCTTGAAATCTTATTATCGCTACTCTTGAATGGATGGCTATATCAACATGGGGTTTTCACTTATAGGCTTTTATGATATCTAGCTGGTCCTAAATGAAAAATGGTGCTGATATTACTTCCAATATGGCCACTGTGGCAGCAATTTGAAAATCTTGTTATCGCTTCAAGAGTATCAGAGATGGTTTCAGCACGGTTAAATGGAAAAAAATGGATTTGTCTTGGATTCCTGGAAATTCTTTTGGTCAGTAGAGTGTCAGTCTCTTTGAGGACTCTTGTTGAGTTTGGAACCACCCTTCCCCCCATTTTGAAACCCTACATGTACAAGGGTAAATAAAAAAACCCATAGTCTGCTGACCGAAGCATGCAATCACATGGAAACTGCCAAACATTAAGTATCAAAACATGCACAATGTGAACTACCTAGTATTCATAGTGCAGTTGCAATGTAAGTTGTAAAGCTGTCCAATATGGCACCATGGCAGCCATCTTGAAAATCTTGATTACTCCTTGGACCATATGGATTGTTATATTAACAAAGAGTTTTCAGTGCAAGCAGTGTTAGTATGCAAACGATAGATAAGTATGCGAGTCTTTGTATTGAGACAGCATGCAGCAGACTTGTCAGAGTAAGGAATAACAATGTATATTTACATTTGATATAGTTTGTTAGTGTATGATTTATAATAATATATATTTTATTGCAGAAAAAGAGCAAGCGTGTGGACCCAGGAAAAGATGCAGAATGGTGGTGCCATGTGGGATTGGACAAAGATGGCTTTAGCCTAAAATATATTTCTGACTACAAAGGTAGTAGTGCATAAATTAAGATTTAGGTACATATTTTTGTTATTTGTTTTGCTTTAGAAGACCAGATTTCTTAAATCCCTGTATCTGTCAGACAAGTCCAGTAGTTCAAAGGTTTTGAACTGGCATATTCTCTGAGCAAACCAGACATTGGTCATAAGGATATTCCAAAAAATCATATCAAACTGTCTTTGATTTGTTTATCCATGAAACTTACAAAAATACCTTAACCAAATAAAATTTGAATGTCACTAGTCTAGTTTACAGATTGTTTTCTTTGTCAGACAAACATTAAAGGTGTCGCCAACTAAACTTAATTCAAAGGTGACTAGGTCTAGTTTACACATTGTTTCTTTGTTGGGGAATCGACAGAGGTGACACCGACAAAGCTTGTTACAGCTCACCTATCTGAAGGCTATATTGCTGACAGCTGGTTAAATGGGGGTAGAGAAGGGCAACTTAAACTTTTAGTGAACAATAGTGCGGTAAATTTTTGTTTGTTTATTTAATACTTTTTTTATTTTTTATTGAGCGGGCTTATATATGCCAGGATGAGACAGTAATAAGTATCAGTCCTACTTTACTACTCACCATGTCAAAGCATAAGCATAATAAGGATGAAAACTGTAACCATTAGCTGTGTTTGCGAGACATTGGCTGTACATTACCATGAAGGCAACATGTTGCTGGATTTTTTACATCACTGGAACCTTGGATATGCACCCTATGTGGTGAAAAATTGCTAGCTACCAGCTTCGATTGAGACCCCTTATTGTGATGATCAGTTGAGAAATCCTGCGCTGGCACAATATAGTTAATGGACATTTTTGAAAAATAAACAAAATTTGAGGGCTGAATGCAGTATGTAGTGAATCTACGATAGCAATAAACCTTTTACACTAAACATTTTGCAGGTATGTCTTTTAATAAGAAAATATGACCATTTGAATAAAGTTAAGCAGGTGGAAAAGAAATATAAGTAATACAAGGGAGGGTAGGCAAACCATAGATTGTGCATAAACTTGAGTGAAATGTATATTTGACACCAACATTTGTTTGTGGGTCAATCCTCCTTTATTTTGGTTGGGAGTGGCCAAACAGTCAAAAGAGAAAGTCACTGGGATGCAAAGAATGCCATCTATGGTATGTACTGGCAGCCTGCCATATGACGTGTTTGCACTTTCAACAGAGCTGCGGAAAAACGATCATTTTCTACCAGCCATATGTTCATTGTAGATGGATCGCCAAAATTACAATTTATGCTGAAATAAAGTTCATTTCTTTTTCTGTTTAACTGTGTCTTTGGTTGTTGATGAAAAATAAGTGAATGAACAGTAATTTGCATCTAAAAAAGCCACATTTTCACTGCTCGGCACACTTCGGTCAGCTAAATACCTCACAGTGAAAGCAGGAGATGTCGTATTCTCTGGGGAAATTCTATTCAAACCCAAAGCCACCGGGTCAACAGCTAAAAATAGCACACATTGTCGAGCAGAAGAACAGCCTTTATTTTGATATAGTTTGCAAAATATATGTTTGAATTGAATTTTCTTTGTAAGACCTTCAAAAAATAAGTTCATTTTTCAGGCAAAATATCTCGGGCAATTTAGAAATTAATATATGATACCTATATGCGCTGGAAAGCCCAATTTTCGCTGAATTTAATTATATGCATGGCTTCGAGGGTCTCATTAAAGGCAACCAAACGCAAGTGTGTAAACCGAAGGTCATATTCAAATGTGTCGAGTCACGCACTCTGAGGTTATTCCGAATTAAATGGCTGACTTCACATCGAAAAGTGATCCAGATTTTGGTCCGGTGTATGACCCAATTGCAACAGCACATTGGTAAGTATTGTTTTTCTTGCTTAATCTAAACATTTATGAATATTTAGTATGCATTCATTTTTTTTTATTTAATGGATTAAATAAGATACTCCTTCAGTAAAATGTGTAGTGTATAAACTGCGACAGGAAGTTTCACAATTACCACGTGTTAGCATTATCTTGCATTCCGAGACTGTGAGAGTGATTTAATTTTAATAAAAAATAATTACCTATATTGATTTGATGAATTAGTTAAATGAGGTGAATAATTAATCATTCTGTGCATACATATTTTGTGTAGTGCTTGTTTTTTGACCTCATTTCCTTACGATCTTGGACGTTTATAAACCGGAAGTTTGCTTCTCTCTTACGACGTATCTCTTCTTTCTGTTCTGTTTTCATAAAAATATTTCTTGGTCGATGTTTCATTATTATTTTTAGTCGGTCTGTCTGGGAAATCAACACTTTTGTACTGTTATCATCTCGAATAGTAATTAATCTCTGTCTGTCTGTCTATTTCTAAGTTTTTTGGCTATAATATGTACACATAACAAACATATTTACCTCCTCCCAATCAAAATATTTCTAAATAAAATCTATTAGAGTAACTGTAAGTGTCATGATTTGGTATTATGTATAAATATATCAAAACATTTTTTTGTAAAAGAAAAGAAAAGAAAATGTGTTCACAAAGTTGGAACATTTTCAATCTAAAATTATACGACCTGACGATCCCAATTTAAAATATATAAAAAAATCATTTTCCCAATTCTTACACTGATACAGGTCTTATAAATTATTAACTATGCTGTTTTGCAGTTTTACAGAGAATGAAGACTTCCACCGTATGTCCATGTGGTTGATCCAAAAGGGCAAAGGGAGAAAAATAGCAATTGTCGATCAAGATGTCATCACCTACAAGTTTTTGATCCAGCTCCATCAGCTTAAAAGCAAATTTCCTGTCACTTATGATCAAATTTAAGAACGTTTTCAAAAGGTTTGCTCAGACTCATGTCAAGATGATTTTAAGAACACATATTTGCAGAAGGAGATACATCATGTGCTGAGATCTGCTGCAGAAGCAAAGTTAGAAACCATTTCCGATGTTTTGTCATTTCTTAACCGCAGTGCAACCCATGACTTGGAGAGACGAAATGTCGGACCTTTTCTCCAGCGGCTTAACTTGAAGCGGCATCACTTGCTCAGCCTTCATTAACTAAAGACATTACCACGTCCAACTGAGCCACCATCCAATGGAACAATCACTGACTTGCTGATGTTCACTAGTAATAAAAAAACTGTCTTGTGTAAAGACTGGTTTGAGTTTGTTGGACTAAACATTTCTGGTCTTTCAGACAGACAGTTACTTTATAGGCTGAAACAGACAAGAAAAGCTTATGACAGTCGTATGAAGAACTTGAAAATAGACGGAGCTGAAAAAAAAAATAAACGATTTTTGCATAGGCCTTCAGAAGAGTTCAGTGTTTGTTTTTCCTGGGCAGATATTGCTAGATGAACCATTGCCAACATCAGAAATCCACACGACTGCAGCTGCTACAACAAAAACACTCACAATTTTGCTTCTCTAACTCAAAGACTTGGAAGTGCTAACAATCAGCTTGCATCTTTGCGTTGACAGGTACAAGAGGAGCAGCGTGTGAATGAATGCAGCCTTGATAAGATAAGTGTTCTTGCAGAGGAAAGAAACGAATTGCTGAGTGAACTTGATATATCTACTTCCAACAATGGTGTTCTGTACAGTCAGCTTCATCAGCAAAAGGAAACAACTATGCAGCTGCAGAGAACCATTTGCACACTCCAGGAGAAGGTTAAAAGCAATCAACAGCAACTTACTGCCTAAAGAAGAAAAATGTGACTCGCCAGCTAAAGAGGAGAACCGACGGAGTTTTTGTAATGACTTGTCAGCTGCAAAATGCTATCAGGCAAATTACATGACTGCGAGGAGAAGTGAGAGCAGTAAAAGCCAGTCAATGATACTCAGAGAGGGTATGCAGAGTTCAAAAGGCTGCTCTGAGAAAAAAAATGCAAAATTAAAGAACTGAAAGAGGAAAACATTAGACTTCAGGAAAATACAGAGCAGCACCATGTTCTTCAGCTAAAAGATCCAGAAATGGGATATTTCACAAGGGAAACAGTGAAGTGTGTGATTGAACTGATTGGGGAAAAAGAAGTGTCGGCAACAAGATGTGCAGAAGTGATTGAGACTGTGTGCAAACACCTGTTAGGTGTTCACCTCCCTCCAGCAGAGTTACCTTCCCTTCGCAGTGTTCTACGCTTTGCAGATAAAGGACAGGTCATTTCAAAATTCCAGGTAGCAGCTGCTGTACTAAAACACTTTGATATCCACACTGATGGAACAACCAAGTGTGGGAAGAAAGTGGTGGGGCAACAAGTAACACTTGACAGTGGTACAAGCCTTGCTTGTGGTTTTTCAGTGATATCCACCGAAGACACATCATCGCTCATGGAAATCACTACCAATCTGCTGCAAGAGCTGACAGATGTATGCCAAAAGGAAGGTGAAGAAGCTGACAAACTGTTTAAAATGTTTTTCACTAAACTTACAGCGCTATGAGTGACAGGGCTGCAGTCAACAAAGCCTTCAACAAGGAGCTGAATACAATGAGGAGCGCAACTATCGGCACTGAAGAAGACTTGGACTTCCTCCATTGCAATGCTTTTTACATTTCAATAAAATATTGTTATTGGTTGTGCTCTTCTGCACAGTACAGATTTTTGTTTGTTGTGTGGTTGCATGTTGAAGTCGTGTGAGTACTGCCCAGGGGGTGGGA
This sequence comes from Margaritifera margaritifera, assembly GCA_029931535.1. Classification (NCBI taxonomy): domain Eukaryota; kingdom Metazoa; phylum Mollusca; class Bivalvia; order Unionida; family Margaritiferidae; genus Margaritifera; species Margaritifera margaritifera. Next base: position 174,324 of record JAQPZY010000459.1, on the reverse strand, counting down.
AGATGTTTTAAAAAAAAGTTGTTTTAAATCCTCAGAATATCTATCTATTGGTTATAAAATCCACACTGAATTTCTAAGTTGAACATTTGGCTGCCAGTACATATCTATGGTACTCATACTAGGTACATTATATTAGCACTACTGTAGATCAAGAAAATTTTGGATTCTAGAAGGTCCCAGAGTGTGTTTGAAATTTGAGTCTTTTTGCTACTTGCTTGTTATTGCATTCCTATTGCTTAACAATGTACTGGTATTGTTTTACTGAATTCTGGAAACGAAAATAAAATTGTGTTTGAATTGGGCATGAATTGCAAATTACCAAATAATAGCAGTGAATAAGTCTATACATAAGCCTTTTGAAGAGAAAACAGAAAGCAATTTAGATCCATATGGTATTTTTCAGGTTATGGTGTTTTCACTGATGAGAAATGGAAAAGAGGGGATTTTTTGCTAGAGTATTTTGGAGAGCGCATAAATATCCAAGAGGCAGAAGAACGTGAGAGAAAATATGTTAAAGATGGGATGAAAATGTTCTATATCTTTGTATACAGATTTGATGGAAAACAGGTATGTTTATTAATATAGTGTTTGTATTTTTAGAAATATGATTCAATAGCCAGAGTCTCCGAGATACACCCACAGTGTGCAAGATTCAAACTTCATCTTTCTGCTTGGGCACACTTTTTGTACATGTTTTCAAATCTTCTGTGCACATACATTACAAATTAAACACCTATGGCGAAATTTTGAGGAGTACGTGCTCAAATTAGGGTGTACATATATCTAACATGGATGTGTGTTGAGAGCATCTTTGGTCATTTAACATTTGCACTTGCATACTATATTAAGAACCACCCAAAAAAAATGTTAAACAGTGGAAACTTGTAGAACTGAAACAAATACCACATTTTCCTATTGGAATATTCATTTAAGTATTTGGATATGATTTGAATATATGTTGACGTTAATGAAAGAATCAAATTCATTCTCTTTTCTTTGCCTACCGAACTCCCCCCCGATGTTTTAGCTACGGAATGACTTCAAAACTTTATTTAAAAAAAAAAAAACATGCAAAAATATTTTGGGGTTTACTTACGAGGTAATATGATCAGGTGGTGGTGGTGGTGGTAATGGTTTGTGGGATTGACTACAACTGGTCTGACAGAACGAATGGCCGAAAAAAGAAACAAATATTGGGGGGAGTTCGGTTTGATTGATGCGTAAAAGTTTTGTAGACTCTATTCTATACCATGTTCTTCATGAACTTGCATTATTACATGTCATCTTTTAAAGAGTATAATGAATATAAATGTTGTGAGTAATATGACTATTCAGAATTTTGACATTATGATTATTTTGCAAGTTGGAATTTGAATTTGAGGTGATTTGGAAGGTTTGAAGTTAATCCCTTGTAAATTAATTCAATGTTGCATAGTTCACATTTTGCCTTTTTTGTTTCTTTTACAAAATTCTGCCAAAACTTGCTAAGATAACAAAATGAATATTCTAATACCAATTGTATATTCAAATATTTGCTACAAAGTATTTTGTTTTGAAAGTTTAGATATTCATTTCAGGTCTAGAAACTTGTCCAAGACATGACATGGGCAATAATGTGTCATCTGATATTTGGCGGAATTTGCTTACTAATCTTGCTTCTAGAATATACCCTGGGTGGGAACCACATGGGGATGGGGGGAGCTGATAGATTTAGATTGCTTATGAAATGATAAAGAACATAGTTTAATAATAAGCAGTGTTTAGTTTCTCCTTGTCAGAGTTTATGTCAAAAATCTGGATGCCATCTTCATCAATTTGAAATTATATGAAAAATAGCTTTCATATTGCGAACCTGTTTTCATGCATCATTGAGTTTGGTTAAGTTTGTTTTGGTATTTAATATGATATTGACACTGTTTCTTGCAGAGCAAAGAAACTTTATATGTGTGTTATAATTGATGAGTGCTACACTACAATATCAAAACCAGGTCACTCTGACCTGATTTACATGTTTTAGAGCATTTGATTCGAATCTAAAGAATCAAATTTACCACAATGTCCAGTGTATGTTCGTTCCTGTGGAGTTTATGTTAGAAACAGAATATTTGTTAAGCAAAAAATAACATTATAACAAGAGTTGACCACATACATTTGTACATGTGTGTTGATTTTACACATCATCAGCCATAATATGGTGATCCATAACTTTTTAACCATGACCTTGAAATCGAATCTACATTAAAATTGTGACCCTCTGAGAAAAATTGCAAACAGAATCCTTGTTTATTACTGACTTGCTCTAAAAAAAAATTGGCAAGATAGAATCTTCCATGGAACCTTTATTATTTGATGAAATAAAGTGGTTATCTTGTGAATTTAGCCTCTGCTTTCTATATTATAGCATAGATGCTACATGCACACAGGGCAGACTCTGTCAGTATGTAAATGATGCTTATCCAGAGCAACCAAACTGTGCCATGAAGTTGAAAAAGTTTCAGAATCAGAAGAAACCACGATTATGTCTTTTTGCTCTAAGGGATATCAAGAAATAAGAGGAACTGGTTTATGACTATGGGGATGAAACAAGAAATATGTGGTGGAGGAAGAAGGTACGTTTTGAGGTTATCATGGATATTTATTATACAACAGTTACTGCATATTGACATCAATGCTCTTTAACATATCCTTCATGTTGTGTTTAAGACCGTGAATGTAATCATCATTTAAATTCTTAATTTGTGAAAGCTGTTTTGTCAGGGCTTCACTTTGAACCACATGTTAATATATATGCTCGAGTGCAAAGAGTTTGTAAAAGCTTAGACCCATAAGGTATCACTTCTCCAGCAGTGATGATGATGGCATCACCATTTAATCAGCATTTTTAAAGTAATTGTTTGTTCATGTTCAGTGATATGATAAAATTACAATGCATGTTTTGACGACATACACTCGTATATGCCACATGAAAATGTCTCATTAATTTTCTAAAGTTTTAAGAAATTTCTGAGAGTAGTTATAGTCGCAGAATGAAAGCACAATATCAATTATAAGTCTTAAATCAAAGCCACGTAAACATTTTGTCATATTTTTGTTGGCCAGTTTCTTGTATTTCCATCTTTTTATGCCCCACCATGAATGTGGAAGACGCATATGGTGTTACCTTTGTCTGTTCATCCGTCTATCTGTCTGTCAAACAATTGTTGTTTTGAACCTATGTCATTTTCTCAGGCATTAGGGTCCAACAAAGGGGTGTTTTGGCATTCATGTTCATTGAAATTATTTGTAGTGTTTTTTGTCATTTTTTTTAATGTAGAAAATCAGAGGAAAGAATAATGAGATGCTCTCATTTATAGGTAACTGTTGTTTTTTTGTCAAGCCACATTTTCTGAAGCTTGAATAAGCATTCACTTTGGTGGCCATATGTCCATCCACACCCTAGATTAACCTCAATGTTAAAGTATAGATTAACTTCACTGTTACTATTTTTTACTTTGTTAAATAAAGGGTGAGCTTGACAAAAAGGGGTCTCTTGTTTTTTTTTCTTTTGTTGTTTTCTTCTTAATATTTATTTTTAAAATATTTGCAGCTGCACTGGTAAATACAAAACTTTATCAAAGATAGCTATTTGATTTACAAGAAAGCAGTTTTTTCTTCACTTTTTGTTGCTGACCGGATTGCAAGCAGGTTCCAGCCTATAGATTAATGGTATATGTTAGTCCGACTCATGGGAACATTTTGCATTTCAAGTTCAAGTTCTATTTTGCTGATGGAATGTATCTGTGAGTAATGCAACATCACCCTAAAAAATAAGTCACACTGACCTGTATTTCATACTACACTGATCATGATTAACCTTTGTCCTAAATTTCATGTCTTGATTATGTTTCATAATAACCAGTGGCATTAAAATTGTTTGGGGATGTGTTTTTATGACATATAGAGTTGGTAACTCTGTGACCTATATTCAGACTTTTTTTACCCTGGTTTCTTGTTGCATTTTCAATTTTTTCCCCACTTTGTCATGGTAAAGTCATTTAACAGGATGAAATTGTTCATCTCAATTACTTCAGAACATTTGAGTATGATGAAACACACTTCGCAGTCCGGCCATACTGCAATCAGTGGTTTTCTTTATTGTTCATGCAGTTAGTTTTCTTCCATGGTAAATGACACAGAAAGGTAGGTCATGATCTGCAGGTGTCATTCCATCGCATTTCTTGCATTTGGTGGTAAAAATTTGTTTCTATTTTTTTTAAGTAACCGCCTTGAAGGCTGCAATCCTTTGCAAAAAGTCTAAAATTAAAATAATGGTATGACATTATCATATGGTGCTCCCAATCAAGAATAATGAAAAAGAATTCTTGCCAAAATGTCATTTATATTCAAGAAGAAAAGAGAAAATTCTAAAAGTGGCCTTTATTGTCATACAGACAAATTGGTGATTTCCAGCATGTTGCTATCATACACGCATAATCACACTGGCGAAACAGGCACTGCAGCACGGGAAAACAAAGTGTCAAGTGTATGCTATAACTTGTCACCCGAGTGTCAATTTCAGGCAATCTGTCCAACCTAAAACCAGTTCTGTCTTAATAGTCCCATTCAAAAGCGAGAGCACAGTGCATGTTTACAATCTGAGAAAAGGGAGTCTTGTTTTTTTAAAATCTCCTTGTAACTGAGTGTAATCAATACTATTTTAGGCTAAAGTGGTCATTCTAGGTGGATTATGGTGGTTAAATAGTTAAATAGTAATGAGCAACAAAGAACTCGATGGTCATATTAGTTTAAAATCTTTGTACCACCAGAGAAAATCATAGACATTTGGGCGGAATGCAGTTTATATAAACAATTTTGATCCTATATTGTAAGGATTTTATAATTTTTACCTTTATCTTTTATTTTATATACCTTTAGAAAGTTTTAACATTACCTTTTTATCTGTTATGTTGTTTACATGTTTTTGGACAGGCTAGTCTAAGTTACTTTATTTTATTTATTTATTTGCAGTTCTTTATTATTCTTATATAACTTTTAAATAGGCACCATGTGGTCAGTATTGTGGTGACATGCCCTAAACCATATACATGCATACACAAATACCTGACAGATGAGATGAAACTTCAGCATTAATGAAATTTTACCTGGTACTTGCCATTTGCATTGCTAGTCACATGACTACCCACATCTCAAAGCCAACATGTCCATGGCATCAAAGTTTATTATGGTCATCTCTGTACATACAGACATGCCTACCAAATTGTATTGTCTGTCTTAAGTGGGTTTTGCATGAGCTAATCAATATATTATACCCCCAATTTTGAATTTTAAAAGAGGTATTTATTTTGTGAGATGGATACCTCTTTTCAAGTCCTTATTTTCTTAAATAGGTAATTCAAATGGTTTATATGCTGAGCTTGTTCACATAAAAGAGGGAGAAAATTATGAAAGTAATCCATTGGAGATCTGTAAAGTTAAAATGGTTTGCATGGTGCTTAGTTATGATATTGCAAACAAGTGAATATTTTATAAATTCCTTTAAACGCTTAGACAGAATATGTTTGTTATAAACACTTTGATTAGTCTTATAATTGGCCGATTACTTTTGTGAATTTCAGTTTCTGATGATGATCCATTTGATCTAGACAAAACGTATATTCCTGACACAAGTAGTGGTAAGTTGATTCTTGAGAGACAAGATATGTTCAGAAGTTTCAGTCTCTTAGTTTCTATAGCTTTTCAGGATAAATAACTAATAAAAGGAATTCTCAGCTGGTGTTGAATCTATTTCTACTGCAGAGTCCAACTAATTTCAGCGCAGGAACATCTTTACAGAGCTGAAGTTACAACCTTTCAGCTTGAAACTTGTAATCGTATCATCATTTTATACTACAAGACTGAATATATGTCAGCCATATTCATTTTCGAATCAAAAGGACAAAAATCAAGGTCACTGTGACATTAAGAAGAAAATTAGTTTCTGCACAGTAACATTAGTTCTGCATGACATCAACAAAATTTTGTGGATGACTTGCACTTGGGGTAAGGAAGAAGGCTATTGATTTTGGGGTCAGAAATTCAAAGGTCAAGGTCACTCTGACTAGAAAAGAAAAGTAGTTTCTGTGCAAATATTTAAGTTATCGATATAGGCTATTAAACATGGGGTGGTCACATAATGAGCTGTTCGCAGTACTCTTTTTAAATACTGTCAAGGAGCATATAGTGTTATCCCTGTTTATCCCGAAGTATGTATGTCCCAAATTTAATTTCAATCATTAGGGTTGAAATACACTCAATTTGTGATAATATAGGGTGTCAATGTTTTTCTTTGATAGGTCTTGTTTAATAAACGATTTGTTATACATTTCAGATTATGTTTCTGACAGCATTGCATCAAGCATCCAATCTACATATATCAACATACTAAGAGGTAAGTATAGAAACATTGCATAATTGATTAGCATGTGAAAACTTTATAAAAAAAAATGTTTTCTCCACTTCAAGATCTATACAAAATTTACACTTTCTTTATTTCAAGGCATACAATTTTATTCTCTCAAACTCAAAACACTATATGCAGGTACACACCTTATAAATATATGGCATACCACAGGGTCTATTCTAAGATGTACAATTGCAAGATTCATACAAATTACAAATGCATCATGCCAAAAAATTAAAAATGTGCAATAATTGTTCATTTTGTTTTGCAATGCATACCTTGTTTACTTCAATAAATATCTCCAATATTTAGAAAATTCCCCCTTTTATTTAAATCAGGATGGGGGTTGTTCAAACCAAACCTTTCAGTAATAGAATATTTAGAAACTATTTCTCTTACTTTGCATTTTCCCAATTTCTCAAATGCTTGTTTCATATATTAAAAAATATAGGGTTACATAATGTATCTTGATGCATTTTTGTATTATCTGAATAAGAGAGTGTAGTGATGCCATCAGTCAGTAACAGTATGCAAATCATATAGAAATGACCATATATCATGCAGGTTGAATTTAGGCATGCATAAGAACACCTTATTAAAACTTGAACTTACACAAAACAACTCTTATTAGCCAATTTTTTAAACATGGTCATAAACTTTAATTCAGTACATGACATGGCAGTTTGAGATATTTTTCTAATATATTGTCTTCCTTCCTAGTCACTATACTTAGCTGAACCAGAAATCTATCAAAGAATAAACAGATGGCCTTTGGCCCTACATAAGCCAAATGAGCAAAGTCTAAATAAACAGTGGATATTTAACAGTTATTTACAGCTTACTGTCTGGATATGTCTGATGAAATCAGCATTTCCCCTCGTTGCATCTCCAAAAGTGAAGTAACCAGTGATGTAGCCAAGATACATACAAGGAATACGCCAATTGCCCCTGCTCCCCCATGTGACATTACCACCTCTCTCCCAGATAACATAACTGCTTCACTGGACATCAACCAAGCTGGTATCTTTGAGCTTTATATGACATCTGTAACTTCCTAGACTTTATGCACTTTTTGGTATTGGAGTCTGTAAGGCAATTTTCAGTTTTACAGCCATCCATAGGGACCATTCTTAATGTACCCTCAGTGAACCTGGGGTATGCTGAAAATCTTGAATAAGTTCAAGGCCACTAATGACTAGTCACATGTTCTTGTTGTAATATTGTTGCCTTGGAGGTATTATGTTAAAAGATGGTTTATTTATCAGTGGTAGTTTTGTCTGTACCAGTTACTTTAAAATTACCTGTCAAGAGAATATTGTCTCAAGCAAATTTAATGGAGGGCATCTTTATTATGTTTAGGTTGTAAAAACATATATGAATTGTGGACCTTGAGAATTTCATTATGGTTTGTTTTACATGTATGTCTGATACAGTCACTATCTCTGCTGTTTCATACACCCCTACAAATGAAGTTGACCCCTTAATTGACACTTCGAGCACTCCTCCAAGTGATACCGATAGCAGTCCAACAAGTAGCACTACCAACGTCCTCCCGTGTGAAGATCCACTATTCACACAGGGATTGCAAACCAAGCTGCTTCATCTGACACCACTAGTGCCCCTCTAAGTGACATAACTAATATGACCAATCAAGCAGGTATATGATTTAAGTTTAAATAAATTGTTTTGGACTATATTTACACTTTTAAACCTGTTGCTACTCAAATTTAAGTGTGGGTGAATCTTGAGGCAGACATTTGTCACACTTTCAGAGCTATTTACTGCTATGATTTCACTGTAGTTGCTGGGAAATATTTCAAAAACATGTGAACTTTAGTTGAGGGTATCTATTTTATGGGCTGTCATTTTCCTTGAAGATGTAGTTTGCCTGCATTCTATTCAGTTTTTAACTTCCTCAGCTCTATCACTGAAGTGCTTGAGAATGCTCTTTGACATGAAATTTAGCATCTGTAGGATGAGTTTGGTCAAGTTATACCCCAGTTTTATTCAATTATTAGGCTTTTTAGCTATATCACTGAAGTGCTTGAGAAGGCTCTATGGCACTAAATTTAAGCATCTGTATTGTGAGCAAGGTCAAGCTTGCGAGTATGATGCCGTGATGAACTGTTGACAAGTAAAATAAAACAATGCCTCTGTGATATATGATCACTCTGAATAACAGATGAGATGGTCCTAATATAAATGATTTGGTTGGCTTTGGTGTTTTACAGCACAGTAACACAGGTTATTTATTGCCGAGATAGTTGGAGTAAAGTGCCTAACCCAAGGACACCATGGTAGCCAAACCTGTTCCTGTTTGGTTGCCAGTCTGGCACACTAACCTCGCACTAGTCACCACAGCTCCTGCCTCAGTTAGTCACCTCTTGTGATATATAGGAGGGTGCATTGGGTATATTCTACATCTCTGAGCACACAAATTGGGGGGAGGCCTAATAGAAATGAAAATATGCCAGTTTGTGAAAAATATGGTTTGGGTGGGGATAGATCAGCTGATTAGAGGATCAGCTATGCTAAAATAACCACATACATACTTTGCGAAGTTCTTCAAAGTGTATGCTAGACATTCCAGCTGTCAGTGTCAGGATGACAAACTACAGACAACTGGCTGAAAATTTGGACACGTCACTTTTGTACTGATTGACATCTGTCAGGGTAAATATGTTTGCACTCCATAACAGGGTCAGTGTGACAGGCGACTTGCTGTCTTTTAAACTTGTTTTCAGACCATATTAGATATTATGAAACTTAAATAACTAAAAAAACAGGACCATCTATATCATGCACCCCGAAAAGATTAAGTCCAACATAGTAAAATATTGATCAAGAAAGGCCTAAGTGTACTTTACAAACTTTTTAGTCAAACATAATGTTGTCTTTGCTGACTCAGATCACACTTCTGAACTTCTCAAATGCATGTTATCCAAGTTGACTATAATAATATGTGATATTTTGTTACACCTTATTGAAAATTGGTCCAACTTACGGAGAAATATTGACTGCCCTATGAGATGGTTTTGTTTCTGTTCGCAGGTGTGCGGGGTTAGAAAACAAAATTGCAGCTCAGCAGCCTCGGTTTGCATCAATTTTTTTGGTCATCATCATTAAAATAAAAACCCATTTTATACCTGCAGAGGCAAAAAGCCGATACATGATATCCACATACATGCCTCATGGCATTGGTTTCTCTTTTTCTTTTTCTTTTCCGATTTTCATTGTGTCCAATGTGAGCGCAGATTCAAAACGAAAGAGGGTTTCTCCAATCATGTAAACTGTCACAGAAAAGGTAATTTTTAATAAACCTCCAGTGAAGTTGAAAAAATTGATCATTTTTAACTCTTTTTATCAAGGTCGGTGTTTTTTGTAGACAATAGGGAATATTTAATGGTGCCTTTCCTTTTGTTCATCTAATTCTTCTTTCCATCTGTCCCAGTTTCATTTATGGCATTAATTTCCTTAAGTATAGCTGGACTTTTAATTAATCTAGTAGGTAGTTTGATATTGATGGCCAGGTTAGATTTTCAGGGTACACATCCAAATTTAACATTTTTAAACCCCCTGATTGCCTAACCCACCCACTTTCACAAGATCTTCTGTTATCATCATTGGGTTTCATTCAGATTAGGTAGGTATGCAGCTTGATATTGATAAGACTTGGACTGGGTTTAATTGTTAGCTCTCTGCATTATTTTTTAGTGAAGTGAAAGCCCCTGAGTGTCTGACCCACCCACCTTTGTTTCTGAACAGTGACTCTTTCAATTATTATCTTTGGATCACAACCTAACTTGGTATACAGCTTGATGCTGATCACTCTTGTAATGAAATTTATTGTCAATGTTTTAACTCGTCATTTATAATTTTATAGTAGTTATTGCCATCAGTTTTTTTTTTGACCCAATATTAGATTTAAGTCAGTTGTGATATTGAGTATTGTATCAAGAAGTTTTAAATGACCAGACTACAGTGTGTGTTTTTCATAATTTACCTTTATATAAACTAATTTGAACCAAGCGATCCTTGATAGAACTCTTTCTCTAATGGCCTTTGAAAAATGTATGTGTTGGGGGGGGGGGGTCATCAGTTACTCGAATTTGATTGTTTCCACAGTTGGATAAATGGATGAGTACATGTTCAATGTTGCCCTGTGTGCTTGTAGGACATTCACTAAGCAAGCACCAGTAGCCGAGTAATTTGCCCACCTAATTCTGTCAGAGCAACCGTTTAACCTGTACTCCTGTTCCGGGATGACCAAACCCCTCATATTACTTTAGAATCTGTATTTACTACTTGAAGTTTTATGGAATGCCTTGTATAGGTTTATGTACACCCTACCATATATAGTGCACACCACATTAGAAGTTTGCTTACGGTATGTGCTAAATTTTCATGAAGGAATGTGGTCAAATGGCAGGGTTATTGGTTCCCAACGGGTGAACCTGAACCAGAGTGCAAACCCATCCTGTCGGCACTAGCATTGGAATACATTTTTGTCAAGTATATCAACTTCCAACCTGCAAGGGCGAAGTTTTGTATGCGACCTAAGATGAAGAAACTTTATAGGGATGTAATACCAGAGAAAATCATAGATTGTGGGGGTAAATGCGGTTTATTTAACACATTTTGATCCTATATTGTAAGGATTTTGTTTTTTCCTTTATCTTTTATTTTATATACCTTTTACAAAGTTGTAACCTTACTTTTTATCTTTTATGTTGTTTACATGTTTTTGGACAGGTTTGTCTAAGTTATTTTATTTTATTTATTTTTTACAATTTTTTATTATTCCTTTAGAACTTACTTTTAAATCGGCACCATGTATCCAGTATTGTGCTGACAGACCTTAAACCATATACATACTTACATCCATACATATATGCATGCCTACATTACTTCCTGAAAAACATAGCATTTTTGTATATCCCCCAATTATCCAATATATATTATTCCCTCTAAAGCTGTTGATGGGAGCCATGGAATACCACCTAATAGTTAGACAACTTTAAATGAAATACATTTTGAAAATAAAAATGATATCAATGACAATACACACTGTATAACAGTAAACGTGTAATAATAAATGGCGCAGTAGCGAGGGGGTGCTGTACTTGCTGAATTACTGTGTCCCCAAATTATTCAGTATAGATTGTAAATTGTTAAGGTGTCATATGTCCCCTGACTATTTAGTGTCCTATACAGCAACGTGGTTCACACAACCTTGAAAAATCCTTGAATTTAGGAACATGTATGGAATTATGTTTGTGTTTGGGCTTCTTGCACACAGTTCAATTTTCATGCTTGCTCACATGAAAATTTCAATTAGTTAAGAAGCAAACTTTTTCCAAGGTATTTGTCCAGGGGACCAGTGTCTATTTAAATGGCATTCCAGATAGGTAACTGTTCTTTGTGAAATGAATTCTTGGTAAGATGTATAAAAACAACAGGACAAAAACAATTTAACACAATTTCTTTGAATTTGTATTCCTTTTATTTGGCATTTTTTGGGGGAAAAACAATACAAACAAAAGGTTTTGGGGCACGTTGGGCACTTTTGAAAAGGAAATTTGAAGATGGACAGGTACTTTTAGATTTGAAAATGGAAACTTGTTTGAACAAGATTTAAACAGGTTTTGTTGTTAGGGAATTTTGTATATTTTTATTGTGTATTTTGCTTGCAGCAGAGAAAAGCTTTCTTTAGACTGTACTGCAGAAACACCAAAAGATATCAATAATATTTTAAACAGTTATCAAAACTTATTTGCTATTGCTTAATATGCATTAATTGTGCTTTCTTGGCTCATAGAAAATCAAAATCATTTGGATACACTTGTCTTCACGGCATTGTTTATCCATCTGTTAATATTTGCAAGTCTGGCCCATAACTTTGTAACTGTCAGAAATTTTCATCAAACTTTGCTCATATACATATCATGACCAGTCAGACTCTGTGTCATGTACCATAGTCAGGCCCCAGCCTGTAGGTCAAGATCAAGGGAAAATGTAACTTTGTAACTTGTATCTTTGTCCGGAATACAATGTTTGCACACCTGCCAACTCATATGATTTTACCGTAACAAGGCTTACTGAAAATACTCCTAAATTATGGTGCATGTCATGTGTCGTTTGTGGTATTCTTGCTGTAATTTTATTTTTATGTTGTACATTGAACATTTTGATATCTGTAATATCAACCACTCAAATGCTGTGGTCCTGGTGTATCCCAATGACTTTTTTTTACTTCGAAAAACTTGAAATAAATGAATTTTTGACTGTTGAATTTACCACAAAACTACATGAAGTTTTTAAAGTTCTAATGCTGTGATACGGTAGGAACATCAAGTCTTAGGACACAAAAAAAAAATTTTTTTTTTTGCTCTTAAGACTTATATGAAGGTAAAATATATAAAATTTTCGGTGTTCCAAAACATGTAGACACAAAAGAAATGGAAAGACAAAATTGGGAAGATCACCATACGTCACACAGCAGTGAACAGCTCGTTCAATTACCACGTCAATAAACTGTTATAAACTACTATGATTGTTTTTATGTTATTATTTTGCATGTGCACATTTTCTGATTTCTCCAACATGAGTTAAAATAAAGGTAAATAAAGACTTCATAATTCATGGTCCGCTTAGATTTAACGGGAGACCTGTATTATAGTGCACAGTATTTACACGGTGCAAATTGTGCTTGGTGTCACTTATATCCTGGTTTATTCCCAAAAATATTCTATGCATATTTTGCTTTATTCATCGTTTTTACCAAATTGCATTCTTTCTGATTACATTTCAGCTAGACGTTCATTACTGTTTCATTTATTTGGATTCACATGCTCAGCACTGTTTTTCAGTGTTATAAGCAAGCCTACAAAGTGATGTAATCTGTACGAAAAAGCACATGTTTAATTATATAAAGCACATAACCAGCATAAATTCACATAACTGTCATATATTCATGAAAGAATGATCATAATATGTTAAAATTCTAAATAAAGATCAATTAAGATCATCGTCGATCCATTTTAGTTTTGTGTTTCGACTTCACAAAATCGTAATTTTGCACACATTATTCATCCCACTGTTGATTTTGGTAAGCTGGTTGTTTTGGCATCTCCTTTGTGTATAATTGGCAGATTTGTCTTTTGTTTTCTAACAGCAATCCAGGCCAGTTAATTGTTTAAACCCTGAAATTGGCTTGGATAAAGAGGAAATTTTGTCTGGCGGCAATGCCGGTACTTTGATGTGTAATTGCCTCCTACTATGTAAGATTAGCATGATTACCGTAGCTGAGTAAACAGATACATATTTAAGGTTTCTTACATCAAAGCAAACTACCAATGAGTTTTTATTTTAAAAGCATTTTTTCTGAAACTTCTTTATCGTATTTTAGAGATATTATTTAAGTTTAGTGCAGTTGTGCCTATGATTCGAGTTCAAGGTATGTACTTCAATCAGCGCAAGTAAAATCTTCAATGTACATGTTGTGACACCATGATGTAAAATGCGCACAATAAATGCAAGAGTTGAAATAAACACTATTTTCGTTGCTGTCTTACCGGTAACACATTTTAATGAGTTAGATATTTCCACTTTCAGGCCCCCCCCCCCCCAGTACTTACAGGTGACTTTCAACAATTTTAATGCAATAATACATAAACTGACAATAGTAAACTAGAGCACAAAAGGGAGAAGTTAATGTTGAGTGGGTGTAACATACCGCTAATGCTCAATTCTTGTCAGCGTCTGATCAAATTATACAAATGATACATATTTGAATTCTGTAGAAGAAAACGGAGAAAAAATAAATATATTTATTGACTTTTCAAATAAATTATCATAATTTATAACATTTCCATGTTATAATTCATGAGAGTCCCTTAACAACCACACAATCATGTTTATGTTACATGAGGTTACATAAATAAAATATGCAGATCAATCAGTAGACCAAAAAAATGTTTTAGGTGTCCCAAAACTTACAGTACATGAAAAGATTGCTTTAACTTCATGTCCCAACTTTTATAGGTCATACAAAAAATTACTTTTGAAAATAATTAAGGGTGTCCCGAGACTTATAATGTCCCAAGAGTTACCGTCATTATTGTAATAAATCTAAAGACATTCTTTTAGTAAAAGCACATTATCTCAAACTTGAAGTTCTAGACACATCACACAAACATAGACTAAAGTTCTATACAAATACACAGTTATCATGCCCACCAGTGTTTCATGTAATAGCATCAATTCTTTTTCTAATGTATGAAATATACTATGGAACAGATAATAAACTGCATCCAGATTTCTAGACAACAAATTATGCTATACAGTTCCATATAAAAACTTAGTATTTTGATACGTTATAATTTACTGAACTCCCCCAAAAAGCTGTTGTCCAGTAGAAACTAGAAAAAATAAAAAAGATGGCATCTACACTTGGGTTGCTTCGGCTTGTTAGCACTATTGTTGTCATATATATGAATGAATTTTGACTAAACTTTGCATGTAAGCTTATGTCAGCAAGAATATGACTGATACTCAGGGATTTGTTTGGGCAAGTAGTAGTTTACACTATGTTAAGTTTGTATTAACTGAGCTTGTTACATTTCTAGAGGTTATGTAAACAATTTGGACTTTGTATTTGGGCTTACATTATATTAAGAGGATCACATGTTCATTTTCAGTTTCCACTGTTTACTGCAAACCAAAGAGGCCATGCAAATTCTGTGGACATCTCTATTCAAAACTGAAGAGACATATAATCCAGGTTCATAAAGATTGCAAGGAAGTAAAACCTATAATAGAAAATCCTGGTCAGCAAAGAGCAACTATGAGCACAATTAGAAAAGAGTTTATCTTTGCACAGAACACGTTGCAGTGCACAAAGGAAAACCCATCATTTCAGTCTCAAAAATATTGCGAAGGGAATATAGTTTGTTGCCAAAATTGCAAGGGATTTTATTCAAAGAAATTCTTCTTCAGGCAAAGAGATAAATGTCACTTGGACAAATGTGCATTTTCAAAACCCATTCCAATGGCAATGCTAGCTACTGAAGGTGATACAGTAGATACCAGCTTTCAAGACCTGTTGAACTCTTTGAGGACAGACGAATTGGGATCTGTATGTCAAACAGATTTTACTATAAAGTTGATAGACTCACGTTTGTGGAAAAAAAAATCCACTTTCTCCCAACGCTAAGAAGCAACCAGCTAAGAAATACTACAACAAGTTTAACAATGCTTGGCTACCAGAATTTAAGTGTGTGGAGGCGAGTAGCAAAGGTTGTGACTTTGTATTGTGTCGTTTTAGGCTGGTGAATCAGTGATTGGACATCTACATGTAGAGATGACCAGGCTGCTAAGAAAGCTTCTGGGAAAATTTGTTTCAACCAAGGTCATCACCAGTGAACCAGATATTACTAATGTGACGTTCAGACTTCTAGAAAATCAGCATAAAAGCACAACAATTATGTTCAAGTCCTAGATAAAATATATCCGCGAGTTAAAAATGTATTACTTAATATTTAATTTTAAAGTTGGGATAAATTATTAAAATCATGTGTTTTTAACTTTATTTCAAGTCTAAATCTAATTTGTTTAAAATTAATTACAGTGGTAAAACTTGCCAACAGATTTTTGTACTGAGTGTAGTTGTCCTATCATTGCCACATTCCAATGCTGACACAGAGAGGACATTTTCCATTCTTCGGAAAATCCAGAGTGATTCAAGGGGAAGTCTGGACCAGAAAACTAGTGACAGTGATCTTGTGAAGGAAACTAAAAATGACTGTGGATTTTATTAAAAATCATTGCAGTGAACTGTGAGATGTACAACTCTTCCTTTTTCATTTAATTAACAAATTACTGGCTCATATTAACTAACTATTATTGTAACATTTTCCATCAGATTCTGAATCTGAATCATGTTCAAAATTTGTGTTTTATTATAATATGAAGAGAATACATATTATGTTTCAAAATGAACTTGTTTTGTTTTCAATCCCCTTAAAACACGTAAAATTTATGCCGATAAAAAATCTACCTTTTTAGAAGCCAATCTACTGATCAAAATTTGCAAATCTACTGGTTTGAAATCCTAGTTCTGGCACAGGCATACCTCAAGATTTTTTTTTTCATTAATATAATGAATATAATTAGTTCTTTTCTTCATGAAATCAGATCAAGAATATTTTTTTCAAGCTATTTAGGGCCCAGAAATATTTTTATTAAAAAAATTCCAGGTCACAAACTTTAAAATTAAATGGTCAGTTCCTAATTGGACAGTACCTGTCTCATTATTACTAATCTGCCACAATATCGATGCAGACTGCATGGTAATCACAGAAAATATGTACAAAACTGTGTTTATGAAATTCAAGGAGACTGTGAATTTCAGCAAGAAATATAAGAATAAAACACATTGCAGCGTTAACAAGCCATATATTTTCAGAACATTAGTGTAGTATAGTTTGCTTACATTTCTGCTAAAATGAAAAAGTGTGCCACCAGCATTATCTGATAAGCTTCCCCAAAATATTCCTATGGCAGACTCTAATTTGCTACATAATGTAAATATTTTCATGACTCTGAGGAACCATATTTAACCCTCTTGGGATATTTTGTCAAAATTCATCCAGACTTCACCAGCCAAATGAAGTGAGATATTGCTGGTTAATGGAAATGCCCATTATTATCATCATGCTTTTAAAAATCTCATAGATATTATATTATCCTTCTTCTGTCTGTCTGTCAATCCATCTGTTACTGCACCTTCTTCCTGATGACTGTTTGGAAGTCCACACAACTTGTTAATTATCTTGCCCATGTTTAGACCTTGACCAAGAGGGGTATCATTTCTTCCTCCCTCTCAAGGGGTCCCTGGGAGGGAGGCAGGTAAAAAATACAAAAATTGCATATACAGTGACATTTTTTAAAGAAATTTGACCAAACTGAATATATCCCATCATAGGAAGAAGACACGTTATGTATGTGACAGATTTTGCATTTTGATCGCTGGGTCACTGTCTGAGTTGAGGGTGAGTATGGGGTGGGGTATGGAATATGCTTTAAAAAGCATAGGGATTTGCGATGGCAATTAGCCATCTAAGCTGCCCTGGTTTGATTGCTTCTAGTGAACCTGCATTAAAAGATTAACAAATGAAGAAGAAGGGTAAAAATTCACTTTGCTTCATGAAGATTTAATCTCAACCATTGTGTATCAACTTTACTAGTTATGCAGGCAAGAAATATATTTAAATATTCAATTGTTATTACAGATCAAAGATTTCACTGGGATGCCCCAACAACAAAAGTTTTAAAAGATTCATTCATTGACTGGATTCATTCATTGACTGGATACTGATCCCAACGTGTACCAAACCCTAGAAGCATGCACTTCCAACTGTAATGGCGGTATACCTCCTGGTCCTCCTGGTCCTCTTCCTGGACCTCCTGGGCCTCCTGGGCCTCCTGGTCCTCCTGGTGACAATGGTGACTTTGGTGCAGTAGGTTTTATTGGTCCACTGGGTGACGGTGGTATCCCAGGTAACCCTGGTGGTGATGGTCCTCGTGGTCCTCGTGGTCCTCCTGGTCCTCTTCCTGGTCCACCTGGGCCTCGTGGTCCTCCTGGTCCTCCTGGTGACAATGGTGAACCAGGTTTTCCTGGTCCACAGGGTGTCGGTGGTATCCCAGGTACACCTGGTGATGATGGTCCTCCTGGTCCTCCTGGTAGTCTTCCTGGGCCTCCTGGGCCTCCTGGTCCTCCTGGTTCTCGTGGTGAAAATGGTTTTCTAGGTTCTCGTTGTCGAGATGGTGACGATGGTATCCCAGGTCAACCTGGTAACCCTGGTGTTTATGGTCCTCCTGGTCCTCCTGGTCCTCTTCCTGGTCCACCTGGGCCTCGTGGTCCTTTTGGTCCTCCTGGTGACAATGGTGAACCAGGTGTTCTTGGTCAACAGGGTGACGTTGGTATCATAGGTCTACCTGGTAACCCTGGTAACCCTGGTGTTGGTGGTCCTCCTGGTCCTCCTCCTGGTCCTCCTGGTCCTCCTGGTGCGGATGGTCTTCCTGGTGATCCTGGTCGTCCTGGTGCCGTTGGTAAATCTGGTGATGTCGGTCGAGAAGGTGAAATTGGTCGTCCCGGTCCTCCAGGTGGTCCGGGCCTTCCGAGTTATTCTTATCGGATATACTAATATATCCATCCATGAATCTATTTATCTATCTATCTATCTATATATCTATCTATCTATCTATCTATCTATCTATCTATCTATCTATCTATCTATCTATCTATCTATCTGTCTGTCTATCTATCTATCTATCTATCTATCTATCTATCTATCTATCTATCTATCTATCTATCTATCTATCTATCTATCTATCTATCTATAGGCCTACTTTGAACTAATAATATAAACATTTGATGCGAGGCGAATTTAGAGTCTTAGCTCCGATTGTATGTTTCAATTAAGTCAATAAAGCACAGTATCACGCTTATTTAATTTCGTAATGTAAAGATGGACTGTCAAATTATTTGAAAATTAAATCTTCAGCATGAAAACATTGTGTCGCACCAGTTTATCTTGTTTCCCATTTCTTCACTAACTCTTTGATGGTTATGTTGCATATATCCCTTGATCTAGGTGGTGGGATTGCAATGATAATTTAATTAGTTATATATATATATATATATATATATATATATATATATATATATATATATATATGTTCTTGCTGGAGTGAACGTTGGCTACAATAAACCAACTGTTAATAGGCCTACTTTGAACTAGTAATATAAACACTTGATGCGAGGCGAATTTAGAGTCTTAGCTCCGATTGTATGTTTCAATTAAGCCAATAAAGTACAGAATCACGCTTATTTGATTTCGTAATGTAAAGATGGACTGTCAAATTATTTGAAAATTAAATCTGCAGCATGAAAACATTGTTTCGCACCAGTTCATCTTGTTTCCCATTTCTTCACTAACGTTATGTTGCATATATCCCTTGATCTAGGTGGTGGGTTGCACATACGACAAATATAATGCAAACTTACAAAGTACTAAATTCATTTTGCAATACTTTAAGTCAACTGTCTCTTTCTTGAACGGTGTAGTAGTAAGAGCAGTGAGAATTCCTGCATCATGCTTGAGACTTGCACTGACAAGGGATATTACTTGGTCGCCGCTCTTTCTTCCAAAAAGTATACCATCTATATATATCTATTTTTCTTTTTTTCACTAAACAGTATGTGGGATAATTGAGATAGATAAATTCAATCGGATCTACTGATATATCCATCCATGAATCTATTTATCTATATATATATTTATCTATCTATCTATCTATCTATCTATCTATCTATCTATCTATCTATCTATCTATCTATCGATCTATTTATCTATCTATCTGTCTTTCTTTCTTTCTTTCTTTGTATCTATCCATCCAGATGTCTATTTATCTATATATCTATCTATTTATATATCTGTCTATCTATTTATGTATGCATCTATCTATCTACCTATCTATCTATCTATCTATCTGTCTGTCTGTATATATCTATGTATGTATGTATCTATTTATCTACCTTCATACTTACCTACCTACCTACATATATAACTATATATATAACTATATATATATATATATATATATATATATATATATATATATTGTTATTTTGCTTTTCTTTCAACCTACCGACGTAGCTACCTACCTTCCTATATATATCTATCTATGTATCATGGGATTTAAGCCAGGGTTAACATTGAAAGTGTATGTAACCTGGGTTTATCACATTCCTCATCCACCCCTGATGAAGCACCATTCAGTGTGAACTGTCTTAAAAAAGACAGACCCCACCATCATAGTTCAGAGTCAATTTCGTTCGTGCCATACTCCATTCAAAACTTTGGTGATGGACTGTTGTTGAAAATCAGATAAAAATAACGTTACCTCTGTGGTTTAATTCGGCCTAGTGAGCCACATGCCAACATGCTTTCGGAACTGAGAAAATCGACAAATTATTGGTCGACTTTGGTTCAAATCAGTATTAAAAAAGGCTAACAAATTCACATTTAAGGCGCTGAGTGCAATTTGTATTTTATGACCAATATTGGTCTATGGAGTATCAGTTGCGTTCCACAAAACACAACAATTATCCAGTAAGAGCATAAACATATTTCGGGAAATACAGTTTTGAATGGAAGATCTTTATTAGAACACTCTCCGCAAAAGAGCTGCACTCCGGAAGTGACGCAAGATTATGCCCTCTTCAAATGGATTGGTAGACTCCGAGGCAAACGGTCCTCAATACGTTTTAGTCCACACTTGCACTTCCCCTTCCTCACCAATCACGCTTATCAATAGGTTTGCACCAATTACCTCTAATGACCTTACCCTGCCTGTTGCATGCCATAGCCTGCTACTAATCAATCAGTTTCTAACAAGCAGGCGATACGTGTAAGTGCATAGTTTTTATCTGCCAAATCAGCTGCGTGTGTAGTTCCAACGTCCCCTAACTCAGTGAACAAACTTCTAATACTACTAACTCCCCAACATCTGAAAAATCATAAGCAGATTGGGTACGCACAAGTTTCGACAAAATGTGCAACCTTTTGCTGCACTACCTCATCACTCCAGCCACCACAACTCCAGCAGGCAACAATAAGGATGCAATCGAATACGTAGCAGAAATATGATTATTGATCCCTGCCGACATTATGGCACTTCAAATGTATTATGCGTTTCACAAAACAAGTTTCCCAGTACTTAGATACAGCAATTGACATATATGGTGAAGAAGTTTGAATTGCGAACAAATCTCAAAAGTTAATTGCAAATATCGGAATAAATGATAAGCAAAAGAGTGTTGCTCAGGCCTTATCTGCAGAACTTCGGAAATTTGGGGCTACTTTGGCAAAGCAGTGGTTTCTCAATATACAAGTCTTTCTTCTGCAATTGATTTACACTGCAAAATATGTTTTAATGACCGCAGGAACTTTGACATGCTATATTCTTTAATTTCCAATACCTTCGATTTTATCCCTAAACTAGAAGACTCCAAGTTCCGTGCAAGGACTGACAACACACACTGGACAGACGAGACTGCTTACACTCAGCACCGAGACACCTTTTCATAGGTTTGTAACCCGGTCTCGGAACTTCAGTAGTAAATCTTTCCAAGCGTCACGTTCAGACTTACGCGGGGCAGTTTACTTTCAAATGGTCGAAATTTTATACCGATACCGAACAATTTACACATTCTGGATGATGATAGAAACAAAATTTTGATAAGCGGTAGTTAGTAAAGCTTCATTTTACATAATTAGTAGCTGAAAATGAAATTTGTGACACTAGGAACAAATGAATACCTGACGTTTTTCTTTTTAAATATAATCTCAGTAAATAAGAAATTAGGGAATTGCAAAATATATCAAAAAAACAAATCTTTCTAGTAATAAAGAAAGCAGAAAAAGGAAATGCTACCGATGCATGGACAGGGATCAGTATTGTTTGCAAACGTAGCGACAATTAAACCATTTGGAGTATTATCAGCCTTCATTAAACCAATTCACTATGATACCGCATTCGAAGTCAGACATAAGCTTGAAAGGTTACGTGCAGGATATATTTAGACAAAAGGGAATCCAACTACTTCATTCCAAATAATTCAAGGCCAATATATTGTAATGTTTCCGTTCATGTCAGTGATATAATTTAACCTATCTATCGTTATGCATTGGGTATCACATGTACATGAATCAGCATTGCAAACCTTATGTTACTGATATATCTACAAATACAAATCTCTAAACTTTTTCTAGTTGTTGGACCGTATTATTACACTTTCTGAAATCCAGAACTTGTATATTCGTTTAATGTCATCATCTTTTGTCTTGAATAACAATTTAGTTTTTATTGTTTAGAGAATGATATGTTGGAACGTCTGTCATTAGCATTTGAAGTCAATTAGGGTCATACCTTTCTCGATAGTATACCTCTGCACCGTGTTACCGCAATCTTTGCGGTATATGTGTGCTAGAAATCGGAACGAAAGTCGTTTAAATGCAATTGTTAATTCAGGCTGTTAAATTTGTACTCTCGGTAGAATTGACGATAATAAGTAGTTTTTAAGATGTTTTATTCAAATGATTTGATATGGATATATGATATTTGATTGTTATGTAGTAGTGACAGTAGTATTTTAATCTGTTGCTCACAGGTTTAAGTGAAGTTCACCTAAAACTGTGAGCACGTCAGTTGTGAATATAAAAACCGTGCGCTTTGGGTTTTCCGTCAGATCAGTGTATGTCCGATCTGAATCTCACCACTGGCCTTTGAAACACTGTCACTGTAGTGAGAAAATGTCAGAATATCTGATATAAAAGTCATGTAATATTAGTCCCTTTATATTCACTAACACCACCCAGTTAATAGCTCCTCTGTCTATCCATACATTCATCCTTCCTGTCTTCCATCCTTCCATCCTGACCTGACATCTAATGGATGGTTATATGTTACAATACGTTTATCTTCTAACGATAATACAACATTTTTAGAAATGTCTCATTGTTTCAGATTGTTCAAATAAAACTTAACATCTTCCCAATGGGATAGATTTTCATTGAAACCCTTTACCTCAGAAACAGTGTTTATATGTTAAAGATACAAATGGTAATCTGGAAAGGTTGAGTAAGGTTAAACCTGCTATGAAACTGCATTATGGGTACAGTAGATATTGATATCCTTTGTACTAACATCGAGCATGATCATGATTTGGCTGTTTGTAAAACGGTCATGCTTAATAATCATGATCCAAATCGACAGGATAAGGGAATTCTAAATGTACTGAAAATTTGTCTTTAGAAAAAGGGCTTTATTTTAACAGAAAGAATCTGTCTACAGAAGAAAGGTACATCAAGGACGAAGTTTTTCTCCAGATTATGCAAGCAGTTATGTAGCTGCATGGAATAAAGAAATATTTTCAAAAAAACTCCAAAGACAGGAATAAGAAAGTATCATACCTCAAATTTCATAGGATGGTTCTCATGGAAGTGATGCACTCGATTCCCATTATTATTTCACGTTTTACAAAGTAGCAGTAAATCGGAGATTATTATATATAAACTGATAGCTGTGTTATGACTTCGACACAAGATTGTTCGGATTTTTTGTAGTGTATCGGTATCCGTTTCCAGATTATCAAGGAGAATATTATACTGAATATGCAAGTTCAGGGAGCGTTTTGCATTAAGCCGTACTGTACTGCACCTAGAAACAGTAGCAATTAGTAATAATATCGTTATTTGCTCCTTTAATGCTAATAATGAAAGTATTAGGCGGAGGTTTTGTAAGAATTTATATATATATATATATATATATATATATATATATATATATATATATATATATATATATATGTATATATATATTCCGCGCACAATATTTTGTCTTATGAGTTATGGCATCATGTTATTATAATTATGAGTATCATGCAATAAAATGGAGAATTCGGGGTTAGGATTTTGTATTGCATTATTGCGGTGCCAAGATTGTGTTGCCTTATATTCACCGTTTACAAAATCAAAATACACAACGGATATGTACAAAAAGAGGTATCTAGTGTGCACAGTATGAAAACTTTAAAAATAATTAGTATGCACTGCGCATATCTTTATCAAATTCAGATGTTTGTAGTCGCAGAAAAACAGAGAGAAAGAGAAAAGAGGGATAGGGAGAGGAAGAGAAAGAGCATACGATTCTATGGTTTATGCATTTCCAAATTGTTCATCGTGTAGATTAATTGAAAACATGATATGCGAACTTAGTAATTTCCATAATGATCGTTTCACTTAAAATGTGAAAGATTGTAAGCATATATATGAATATTTATAAATCTATAGATTTACAAATACTAGCAATCATACAGGTTAGATAATTTTAATTCGTACACTACTGAGTTTTGAACCCGGATCCGCGGGTTACTGGACTCATTGCCTTGCAAATAAGCACCAACCCTTATACCATCTCGACCATGCACACATCACCAACAGATGATGCTACAAAGATGGTGGTATAGGCAGTCGTGCGTACCAGACATACACGCATGTCGACACAGTAATTAATTCCCATCTAGGTACGCAGTCCAACTGGATTCCTACTACAGAAATCAAGGTATATGGAAGTTATTATAGAGAATTACAAATTTACACCAAATAGAGCGGAAAGTATTATAATGTTATCACGCATTCTCTTGTATGTTCCATGGATAGCACTTTCCGCTCTGTTTGATGTATATTTGTAATTATATATATATATATATATATATATATATATATATATATGTTTATATGTGTGTGTGTGTGACGTTTTACTTGCAACATAAATACATTTATCACGTTATCAGCTTGTCTCATATTTGCTCTACCAAAAAGAAATTGTTTCCTTGAAATGGAAATGTCATAAAGATGATTCAATTCAATTTGTTTAGCCATTCATTAAAACTATTCGGGATTAATTTTGCTTTTGGACAGTCCCAAAATAAACAATAAAGGAGTTTCCACAGAAATATTACACATAGAACACAAAGTATTATAAATGTTACCAGTTTTACTCAAAAAGGCATTTGTTGGTTGAAGTTTATGAAAAATTTAAGTTTCTAAGCGACAAAATTTGGGACACCTATTAACCCTCTGTGGCAGTTAAAATTAATTATTCCATTCAGTCTCCTGTACAATACTAAATTCCATAATCAAATTTCCTTTTGAGGATAGTTCTCAATTGTACAAATTTATTTTTATACCTTCTTTTACAGCTCTTTGCAACTCGGGGAAAAGTAAAATAGATGATTGAAAAAATAGGTTTTGAATTTTTCAGTTAGTTTTTAAATCAACTTTATTGCTGTAGTTTTTTTATAGCATTTAGTAACCGCCGAAATTATACAAATGTGTGTGAAGTCCAAATTTATTGACAAAGCTTTCCAAGTCAATGTACGAATAATCTTAATTTACAAAATCATTCTTCTTGCAATGCTTTGACATTAAACTAGAATTTCCAATTATAATATTCGATTCATTCACTTTTGTTTGCCTATATGAATTTCTTTAAGAACATCTATTCCAAACATAATAAATTTGTCTACATGTGAAGCAAAGGTGGCTAAACAAGATGTCTCCATTGCGGCTCAGAAGTCATTAATTTTTCTTCTAATCCAAGTTAACTTAAACTTCTTTGATCGTATTGATATTCTCCTTTTGTATACCACCTTCATGGTAATCTTTAATAGCGACTTTTCTTTTCATTCTATCACTTTTCCTACCCCCGACAAATTAAAAAAGCAGTATATAGCTTCTTAAGTACATTATGGGGAGGATTTGGTTAACCCAGTCATAGATCAGTAAGTTTTGACAGTGTCAAACTTTCAATAAATGTAATTTTACCAATGGTGTGAGTAATCTTTCTTACCATTTCAAAAGAAAATGTCTAACTTCGATAATGTTAATTATAATAGTTTAATTTTACTATAAGTCTGTAGAAAAATGTATACCATGATAAGTAAATTCAGATCAATCCCAATCTAAATATCGCCTGAACAATATCTAACATTACTGCCTTTTCGCTGCCAATCAAGGCTGCTTTAGTATTTTCAATGTCTGTGACTGATATTCTAGAGTGTTAAGGGTCAAAGCCGATTTAAGTGACTTGTCAGAGCCATCATGAGTGAATTTGTTGTCATCTGCATATTGTGAACCATGACGGGATCTATTATTTATATTGCTTCCCTTTACATTATGACTCTTCATGGTTATGTTGGATAATATCTGTTTCTCTTAATATCAAAATGTGATGAGCATTACACACGATTTTAAATTTGTAAAATATTTTTATCCATTTTGTAAACTCATCTCCAAATTTAAAAAAGAAAGTAAAACATTACTAACGATGGTACATGCAAGAAGGGCAAAAGCTTTTCAAAACTATTTAAGAGAGGAAATATAGGTTTTTTTATTGTTTTTTTATTGTTTTTGTATAAAATATGAGATCGCATCAAGTATTAATGTTTTCTCCTCTGCATCTTTCCGTAATAAAATCAGCTTCATCATTATTAACTATTGTGGGAAGGGGTTGTTTTAGGCTATTTGCAGTAAATGCTAATGACATTTTATAGGATTCAGTTAATACAGAAATCGGTCTGTAGTTTTTCAAATAATCTTTAAATGCATCACCTTTTGGAATACAAGTTATAACACCTTCTTTTTTAATGGATGGCAGCACGACCAGGGTTATATAAATAATTCATTACATTTGACACAATAAGGGCCCGTATCTTCCAAAATATATTAGATCCATTAGATCCTGGGTTTTCATTATTTGGCATAATATTCAGCGCGGCAGTTGTTTGAGTTAATCTTATGGGGCAGTCCATTTATTCTTTCTGCTTATTGTCTAGTTTAGGAATATCCTTGTAGTTGAGGAGAGACTCGAGATCAGTTGAATCTACTTTATGAAAGAAGAATGAGATCATGTTTGTGTTTCTACCAAAATTGTTTCCTGATTATTGACATAAGTTACATTGATCTCAATAAATAAGGCATCATTTTCCTCGTGTAATTCCTATTTTCCAAATTACAGAACTATTTTGTTACCTTTTTCTCTCCTCATTCAATTTACATTTGATATTCCTTGTTTTCCTTTGAATTTCTTCTAACTTGTTCTTTTACTTCTCTAAGATCTGAGATTAATCAGTTTGATAACATTGTTCCAAAAGATTTATTTTATTGATATCAAAAGCTGGAGTATGCTGAAAATTAAACACATTATTAGGGCAAATATATTGACTTTTACATTGATACATTGCTTCTTTCACATGTTGACAATGAACTATAACATTTTAAAAATGTTTTATGCTTTTTTGTTTCTCTAAAAGACAAAGGTATCTTTACAAGGGAGTGATCTATCAGATAAACAACTTTTATGACTGTTTCTTCCAACATAATTAAAAGATTTTCAGAAATAAGAAAACCATTCCAGTCTTGCTTGGTTAATTAGATTGCTTTCTTCTCTATGGTAAATTGTCAATTTCCATTATTTCTATCTCACCACATGTCAGTTAAATTGCATTCGTCACAGCTAACAAGAACTACATTTCTAACCCTGGAACTAATTATAACATTATAATTATAGGTATCGAAATACGTGTTCATTAACTAACTTAAAGTCACCGCCAAGAATTGCATAATCATTAGTAAATTTAGTAATACAATTTTATAATTCAGTACACAAATTTAGATTATCCCGTTTAGGACAATAAATATTAACTAGGGTGAATCTATAGTTTTGTGTTGATATATCGATAATAAGCTTATTACCAGTACTATCACTCTTTGCTTGATGTATAGTGAATTGAATGTTGTTACTTAATAAAATAGCTTCCCATCTTAAATTAGATGACTAAGAGCTAGAAATCATCATTAATCACAGCTTATTGTATGTAGTAATCTCACTTTTGAATAAGATTAATAAGATTAGTTTCATGACTTAGGTATATAGATTTCTTTTTTTTTTTTTTTGGTTTCAAAAGTTAAAAACCTCCCTTCTTTTTAGTTGACAGCTAGTTATTGATAGTTCATTGTTATAACCCTTATTTATGATCCATGTTGTACAAAACAAATATATTGATATAAACAATTAAGTGGATAATTACTACGTGCAGGGAATGCACATCTGACAACTTGGATACAATTATATTGAACATAATAACAACTGTATTAAGACTTATATACTCATCACATGCATCCATCCCCATAAGTACAAGTAAAATAAAATAACATACATTGAAACAAGGAACAAAAACAGTTAGACAGATGATTGAACGAACGCATCCAATTAACAAAAAACACAATAGAAAAGTAGAATGACAGATAACAGGACAGTGAAGAAATGGAAAGGTGAACGCCATAAAATGAAAAAAAGAAGAGAACGTTTTGTCACAGGTCATACACATACAAGTGAAACAAAACTGAGACGTTCAATCGAATATAACCAATATTAAACCCAAAACGAAACATGCTACAGACCCATCTATAAATTTTAAAACGCCAATCCACGCTGCACAAATTGGTCCAACACCTTAAAGTTCCAAATTCATAGATAACAATTCCATATATCACTGACCAGAACAGCTACATACAAAAATAATGCTTATCTACACCTATTCATGTCAAGATTTTACAAATCAAGCTTGTAATTATGACTATAAATATGTTTTTTCTCAACATTTTTATTGTCAACAATATACTCGTTCTTCAGCTACTCATTGTCGCGTAGATGCTAATCAGTCATTAGACGCAATATCAGTCGTCTAAATCTCTATGACGTCAAGCAGTATTATTGTACCTTCAAAACCAACATTCAGAGAGCACCTCTGATCAACCAGTCCGTATAATTACTTTGCATCTAAAAATAGACTACTAAATCTGGAAATTCCCAAGAAGCTTTCTTTAGTCTGGAGTTACCCTCCCCCTAATATGCACACACGTCGAAGATGGGGAGGGGGACAGCGGGACTGGAGGTAGCGAAAGAGAGAGCGAGATTTAGACTATGTTAATTTTATGCGCTTTTGTCTAGGTGTATGTGTTGGACGACAATTTGGAATAAAACATTTCTCGAGAAATTGCGTGCAACAACTTGAAATTCCAAATTGTAGTTCTATTTCTGAAAAAATTGCATTATGTAGTTTTCGGCTTGTTTCAAAGTTAGATATTATTAGAGAGTTTCTTAAGAGGTTTGCATCAGTATTAGGTGATAATTTATGATTTGCATTAGACGCATGAAAATGTTCAAATTGTGACCATTTTTCGCGATTTTAGGGCGAGTTGAAGGCGATTGTTTATCTCTGTGGATTGGAAAATCTGGAGGCTTACACAATGTTAATATCCTCATCGTGTTTTTGTTTCTTATTAATGCTGTATACATTGAATGTATATCCAGTATAAGATCAAAGAACCTTTTCAAAATATATTCTTATTTAGCAGCGGTCTAAATGAAGTCATTCAATTAGCAATTGGTGGGGGCTATACGTAACAATTCCAACAGTCGAACCTGAATCACTTAGCCCTCATGGAAATAACCGAATAAAGAAAAAGGGTTTTACTTTCAATAACATAATTCAGTTCATAATGTAAAAAATGTATTACTTATCTTAACTGTCTACTTATTGTATGTTTGTTTTCAAAGATAATTACATTTATTTCAATATTTTGTTTATTCCTTTATTGAATATCGTTTTACTACTTAATGTTATATATATTTTTTAATATTTGCGTCACATAATTTGTATAGGCCTAATGCATGTAGGGCCACAACAACATACCAACAAACATGATTACTTTTATATGTCAAAAAACAGCACCACACTTCCAACCACTACAAGACAATTTTTATTAAAAACCTTGCACCATACCACCGACGATGATTCTTTTTAAAATGGTATAAATCCTTGATCAGAAACGAATAACCTTATTTTCATTTTTCAAAAATCACCAACCCACCCCCACAAGACAAAAACTAAATAATGACAATGAACCCAAAGCCACTACCAACCCTTTAACTCAGATGTCCTTTTCTCGAAAAATGAGACCCAAGCTTGTCTGTCCCATAGTGCATAAAACTAAAAAATGACTCTAAGATATAAGCATAAAATATTAAAACCTAAACTCTAAAATTTAGACTCTGATATCTGTAAAACTGCGATGACGCAAACGCATTTTCCCTGGGCTATGACAAATGAAATTTTAAACCTGAAAGATGACTTTTAGACTCAAACTGTCAATACTTAATTCTGTGTATATTTTATACATAATTTAACAAATATCACCATAACACAAACTTGTTCACGCCCCGAGTTCTTTAATTCAGATACTCCGAAAGTTTTAATGCCGGGACTAAAAGGGCAAATAAACCCCTAACAGTCATTATTATTACATTTGTAAATGTATAACATTTACAAAAGTTAAAATTAAATTTAAGCATTTTATGAGTACATAATGGGCTTGAGACTTAAAAAGATAACAAGCATTTCATCTAACCTTTGTGCAGCAACTCAGTTTAACACATTAAGTTGTCTAACTACAGTTAGACAAGTTAACTTAGCAAATGAATTTAATGAAATGGAAATATGTTATGCACAAGATAATTATTTTGCATACAGACCACTAAACATTTTTGTTAAATACACTTTAAAATTGGATAATGACGATATCATGATTAGGGTATAGTATGATACAAAATCTGGCAAAATCAATTACACTAAAGTCAAAATCTTAGATGTGGAACATCGTATTGGCATTTATCAGATACAAATATGCCACAGTTACTAAAATTAATACAGAGGTTTCACATCTACTTTCAGATACGAAAACTAATGTCAGAACGTAAAATACAATTACCTGTTAAGCAAGATTTTAATTCAACCAATACTAGTATAGATCTAAAACAATGTAACATAATCTGCAATAATTTTAATATTTCTCAAATTGTGATTGGCGAAATATAAATGGGAAAAATAAATATTTATATATCAGATTCAAAAGTTAAACTAAAATATGCTCTTGGTGGTGATGGTATATTGTTGTTACCTAATTGATATGATAATGAAAATATAAAGCATATTATGTTACAATAGCAGCCCACAAAAGTCATCAGCGACATTTATTCCATGAATAAATACTGCTATCAAAATGGGGGAGATACAAAATAAAATTCCAGCAGCTGATAAATAGTCTGTACCAATTCGTCCCATGATAGATTACAAAGTAACTGATATACAAGAAGAGAATCTGAGTTAGAAGTATGTAGACAAGAATGATACAAATATCGAAAGTCGTATAATCAGGACGACAGAACCGAAAACTCATGATTTAAAGACGTATATCATGAGACACATACAAAAATTGTTTTTGATTATGTAAATGAATTAAAAAGATGGTGTAATGTACTTGTTAAGTATATTTTATTTGTTTGTCTTGAACTCCTTGTTCTTGTAATTATTTATTTTATAAATATGAACGAAATATTAAAATTGCGAAGAACAAGCAAGTATTAACAAAACTATATTATCCTCTAATACAGAAATAACTTCCCCAGCCAATGCAAACACAAAGATTATTACACAACAAATAATGCCAGATAAAGATAATACTGCCTTCTCTAGCGAGCTCAAACAAATAGTTGACAGTACATTTCATACCTCTTTTTAAAGTTGTATGAATCTTTCTCCGAATGGTAAATTTTGTTTAACTTTTGAATCAATGTTATTAATATTTTCTCAAAAGTTTTTGTTTTGTATTTTGTGGTTTTGTTTGTAAATAATATGTTAATGCCAAACGTGTTGTGCCGTTTTACTTTCATAAGTTTGCAATATTTCTTATAATTTCGCTTTGATATTGAAATATTTTACGTTGCTGATATCTTTTATTTATTTCATCTATCTGTGTGTTATGCGCGTCAACAGCTGATTTATTTCATATTAGTTTTAAAATTACTTTATCAATTGCATCTGCAAAACCAATTAACTCTCTGTGTTCATCTGGAATAATACATATGTTAGCATGTCCTTCTTGAGAATAACCTTTTTCTGAACATCC
The DNA here is from genome assembly GCA_029931535.1 of Margaritifera margaritifera. NCBI lineage: Eukaryota > Metazoa > Mollusca > Bivalvia > Unionida > Margaritiferidae > Margaritifera > Margaritifera margaritifera. The sequence continues at coordinate 142,227 of JAQPZY010000459.1, read as the reverse complement.
TTTTAGTTTATCCATTTTGTTTTTAATGTCAATGTTTTCTTTGCTAAAATCATTATGTAATTCTATTACACCATTAACAACTCCTCGTGCTAAAACTGTATCATCATAAACTGTTATTGGTTACCTGTTTGTAACTGTTGACTCTAATGGTTCATTTGTCTTAAACGATTGCATCTCTATAGTCAAGGGAAATGTTTCATATTAACATTACTTGTCCAATCTAAATAATTTCGAAAATCACTACAGCCTCTTTGTGTAGCTATATACCTAGGAGCAAACATTTTATTCTGACTTCTATATCTACTTCATATCAATACAATGTGCTACCTCTGGTTCACACATGATGCTTAATTAATTGATTTTATTCCTCATCTATGTTAAAATCGTGCTTAAATAACAGTAAAACGTTCAGCGATTATTGCATTCGTTCTTTGATCTTCATATTTGTCTTTATTGTACAGTTCATCAAAATCATCTGGATCGTAAAGAGGATCATCAAAAGTCTCCTACACCAACTTAAACATATGCAGTTAACAAAATTTGTAGATGAAAGTAAGAGAAACTTGAGCAGAGAGGGGGAAGAGAACAAGTTCTAAGGGAAACGTTTAAAGTTTGTGAAAACAAATACAGAAAGTAATTACAAGTAAATGTGTATCTCAAACATAGTATGTTTCTTGATAGGTGCTGTAGTTGTTGCGTTAGTTGATTATTTATCTATTCTTAAGTTTACGCGACGAGATCTGTTTGAAACACTTCTATACCTGTTAAACAACCCGAGAATATAGAAAAACCAATTAAAATATGTATGTCAAACGAACAGAGATATTCATTAGAAGCTTACAACAATGAAAGACACAACGTAAACAGCGAAGCTACAATTGACGATGTTCAGTCCATTCAGGTATAAACTTCTATTAGGAAACAAAATATAAACAAGAGTTCCTTGATGGGACTGATGCTCTACTGGGCGAAATGAATTTCCAGGAATTCAAGATAATATCATTTCTTTCTTTTAACTGTCGAGTGCGGAAACCATGTCTGATATTCATCAGCAATAACCAAATTTTCAAATTAGCTGCTGTAATACACATATTGAATGTCAGCTTGGCACCATTTTCATTTACGACAAAGTGGACATTATTACATGTCTTTAGATGAAAACCACATGTAATAATGATCATCAGTTCAGGGGGAGTAGTGACAACATGATGTTTAAGACAGTTGTCATGGTAGCCATAATGGATGTACGACGAGCAGCATTTTCATTTAGGACAAACTATGTATCAAAAGAAGTATATCGCTGAAACCACTATGTTCATATAGCCATCTATTTGACGAGGAGTAGAGACAACAATATTTTCAAGATATGACTTTCCATTCAGGAGTAGTAATAACAAGATTTCAAAATGGCTGCAATGGCGGTCAAACTGGACGTCAAATCGGCACAAGTTTTATTTGTAACCAACTAGACATTATAAGAAGTCTTTCAGTGAAAACCCCATGTTGATATGACCATCCATTCAAGAGGAGTAGCGATAACAAGATTGTCAAGATATTGGATGTCCAAGCATCACCATTTTCAATTAGGAGCAACTACACCTTGGGATTGATGTGTGTGTAAAGTTTAAAGGTAATACTCCAAGTAGTTTAGGAGGAGTAGTAATAAGAAACTTGTACTAACGGACGGGCGGACGTCGGATGATGGACGACGTTCAACAGACCATCCCGTAAGCTCTTCTGGTTTATGACCAGTAGAACTAAAAATAAAATCCACAAAAATCATCTCTCAAGTTCTGTAAATGTAAAGATTTTACCTTGGACATAGTGCATCCCCTCTGGAAAATAGGTGAGACTGAACCATTGGTTATAAATATTAGGCACCACTGAATGCAAAACTTTGTCGACCGTAATGAGCGATCAAAGTGTCCACGTGATCATATCCAAGATGTAGCATGTCACTAACATTTGCAGGAAAAGTGTTGGGCTCAGACACAGTGAATGCATTCAACATCGCATGGTCCAGGAATGTGTCATGTACGTTTGCATGAATAATCCATATACACTGTACTGCTTTGGGTGAAAGTCATCGTCACATGATGAACACTTCAGTTCTATCCTTCTGAAATGACCGCTAAGGGATGTATCTCTGAGATACACAGCTTCCAGTCATGTCAAAGATCCGTCAACATGTTGCTTCATGGCAATGTACATCAAATTTCTTGTCTGCAAACACAGGCTAAGGATTACCGTTTTCATCCTTATTATCCTTACGCTTTGACATGGAGGGTAGTGCTCGCTCAAGCAATTACACTGATACTTATTGTATCATTTAGGCATATATAAGCCTACCAAATAAAAAAAAAATCACCTTTAGAATAAAAAACACGCATTGTTACTGAGAAGCCGACTTTGAAATTTACCGCACTATTGTTCACTGAAGTATTAAGTTCCCCTTCTCTACCCCCTTTAACCAGCTAACTGTGAGCAGTGTAGCCTTCAGGCAGTTGAGCTGTAATAAGCTTAGTCAGTGACACCTCTACTGATTGCCAAGGAAAGAAACAATGTGTAAACCGGACCTAGTTACCTTTGAATTAAGTTTAGTTGGTGACACCGTTATTGATTGTCCAACAAAGAAACAATCTGCAAACTAGGGATAGTGACGTTTGAACTTTACTTTGTTCAGGGGTTTATTTGACAATTTAATAGATAAGAAAATCAAAGACAATTTTATATAATGATATTTGGGATATCCTATGACCGATGAATGTGAACTCTACAAGCTTGCGATCTGTCTGACATTCAATTGGCAACTGCTGCACGTTTTTTATTTTTTTTACTTTTTGTGATTCTATGCTTACATTAAAAACAAAAAACCCAAATGAAAGTGCACATTATTGCTGGATGCAAAAAGTGCACTGTATTGTATTTACTCCAACCCGGCTCGTTTGATATCACTTCTGGATTTGTAAGGTCCCTATATTCGTATTTATAATCTAGTGTATGGTTTGCTAAATTAAAAACTAAACCATCTAGTTCTTCATGTACCAAAGCATACACAACAGTACCAAAGCACATAACGACCCGACGTAACTGGAAACGATACCAAACATCCAGTCATAGCAGATACAGAACAGTGTACTGCCTACCTCCACAGCATAAAATCCTGAAGCATAGGTTGACGCCAGTTACTTTAGGGTGTCCTTGGGCAAGACATAAGAACAAAGTTCTTGACCCGAGTACAATGATTTTGTGGTTCTCCTCTACCTAATACCAAGAACCTTGTTCAAAAACTATCAAGAACTGCGAGAAAATATATGAGTGTGTTCTTGGTAATTGGGCACAATCCCAGAACAGGATGCCCAAAAGATAATGAAGTGGCTGCAATATCATTTTCTTTTTCAACTTCAAAATTAATATTAATAATGTGCAACTATTTATTTGGTTGTTTTTTCGGGGTGGGGGGCCTAATGAAATTGCTGGCACTGACGTAAAAACACCGAAACACAGTGGAAACACCAAAACACACTTAAATTATATTGTATATACAATAGCATATAACTTGTTGCGCATGTATAATTCCTAACTTTGATAATTTAATTATATTTATATAACAGAGTAACCTGTACTTTCATTACTGATGGAAAGTGATGCAAATGCACAGGCAAGAATTGGAGAGCAAATTAAGAAACAAATATGCATTTCCGGAACAGACGTCAATCTCCAGAATTATGAAAGAATCGTTGTTTGATTTTCAAGTAATTAAAAGTTTAAAGTTGAATATTAGGAATTACTGAAATTTTGAATACACTTTGGTGGAGGTATCTATATTTACCAAAACTAACCGAAACAAAGGTAATTACCAGAGCAAAAGAAAAATTACTGGAAGCAACGAACAAATTCAAATTTATACCTATATTACATTGCTTTTTCTAACAATTTTATCTTACTTTTCATTTTCTGTTTCACTTTCCCATGGAAGAATTATGTATTTTGTGATGCTATAAAAATTCATCATTTATAACAAGTTAGCACTATGTAAATATGTATACAATATAATGTATTAAACATACAAGCTTGATTGGTGAATAAATTGTAAAAATACATTATTGTAAAAGTAATAAATATCACACTTCATCAAAACGTAGTATTTTGGAAAAAGGCTAGTAATAAAGATTTTGGATCACAGCGACTTTTAAATCTATACATTTTATGGAGGGAATCCTAGAAAAGAATCAACGACAAAAGATTTTATTTTATGGTTTACTGAAAATATATGAAGATGTGAATGTAATAACAACATTCTTACACACATGTATAATGACAGATGAGTCACATGAAGGCACAGCATTCATGTCATATGCATGCACATACTATGTTTTCTATTTGTATCAGATACAACATGACATCATTGTAAACACTGATTTCTCCATATATTGGAAATAATTTTCATTATATATCTTCTTGTTAAATAAATGATAATTATTTCAAAACTTCGATGTATTTCAATTATTATTCATTAATTGATCTTAATTACTAATTTGTTTCCATATAGGCTGCCCACGTTGACTCAATTCCCGACATGAATTAGTGAATACAAACCAGGAAGAAAATAGCAGATTTTATGAAAAATATATTGCACAAAAGTGCAAACAAATCAAAAGCTTGAGTTATGCTGTAACGTTAGAAGGTCGGACTGTGCAAGTGTACGTAGTTGTAGCGATGGCGATAAACCATGCTGTATTCCACAGTCAAAACTTATTTTACATGCAAGGTAATACGCATTTACGCTTAAGAGATTATTTTTTGTCTTAGTCTTTTTTTTTGTCACTGTCCATTTGTGTAATTTCCATTTTCTTTGTCCTGATTTCTTTCCGTGTTTGCTCTGTGCCACGATTTCTGACTGTTTTAATTGTGGATGTCATATATTTATTATCTTTCAGGATGAAGCTTCTGAATGTTGTGTACAGTCTTTGTCTTTGTTCATTAATTTGTGTCACTCATTCCATCTTTGAAATTTGAAACTCTCTGTGGCTGTCAATGAGTCCGTACACATCAGTCCCTAGTAATGCACTTCTCAAGTCTTTGAACTCTCCGTCCACCACGTCATTTAAAAGAAACACAACTTCTGTCAAAGGCTTTGATTTCCACTCTTCAATATGCGTTAAAATGTGGTTAACTAATTCACAGCTGTTGTTCATCAATTCATCGTCGATCAAGTCCAGTCATACTGGCTCGTTTACATAGGTCAGCAATTGATTTGGCAGTCTTGACTGAAAATAGTCAATACATTTTCATGAAACTTCTCCACAGTAAGACTCCAAGTCATCGCATTTCTCTTCAAAACAAATGGTGTCATCAGCATCCAAAATTCGCCAAGTCTAAATATTTCGTCCAAAATAAGATTTTGGTTCTTTTTGTCAACACCATCGTCTTTACGTTTTTGCGTAGTATTTTTCGCGAACGTGTCTGGTACACAAGACATGTGTAGATTCTGGAAATGCGGTCATTATGGATTTGATCACTGGCCTTTCGTCATCTTCAAATCATGGAAAAAGTGGCAGCAACTTTCAAAGTTCCTGTAAAACAAAATTACCAAAGTTATGAATTATCCATATACAACCACTGATACACTATGGTATATACAATATAATTTAAGTACGTTTCGGTGTTTCCACTTTGTTTCGGTGTTTCGCTGTTTCTATGCACCGCCGACGTTGGGAATTCATGAAAACTAATAGTTGAAAATAGGGTACAGGCGCCTCCTTGACAACACTAAGTAACCATATACGAGACTAATATTCCATTAATACGTTCCACTAGGCCTGAGTGTATTATTTAGATATTAACTGCGTATTTATGGAAGAATAAACTGGGTTAGATTCAAATCGATGTGTCAAGTACAGCAAAACCTCAGTCAACTTCATGCATTCGAAATTACATGACATGTTATATGGTATGAACTATCAACAAAAGCCGGATATTCTATTAGACGCTGGTTGTAATGTTAAGTCAAGTCTAGAGGCTGTGCCTTCTTCTTCATTCCTTAGTTTTCTCTCGAAAACAGGCCACCTAAGAAACCCGGTTGCCGCCTTTTATGTCATATTTGTATCATTAAGTTGAAGAGTAACACGGCGTTGGGCGTCACGATTTATCACAATCTACCACAATCTGCCACATTCCGCCACGAAAATGACACAATCTAATAGTGTCCACTACAATCTACCACAATCTACCACAATTCACTACGAAATTGACACAATCTTCTACAATCGATCTTAAAATACCACATATACAGTACCACAATCCACTACAATCTTCCACAATCGACCTTAAAATACCACATATACAGTATATATATATACTGTGTTTTTGGTGGCCACTGACGAAATTCAAGAATACCGGACACTCTCTTGCACAAACCCAAAAATAATTAAGGAAACAGACCAGCTGAAAGCTGTTTTATTATAGACATACTGTTCAAAACGGACACATAATAATAAGCACTTTCAAAATGCAAAGTGATATAAGTAATCCAAATATTTCAATAATATTAGTCAAATCAAAGGTGTGAATGCTTCTGGTAAGATAAATATTGCGTATTCATATTTATACACGTGCAAGTACTGGCTGCACAGCAAAACTTTTTTAGAGCAGTTACATTGTCCAAACACTGTTGACGGAGGAATCGATGTCCGCGAATGGATGCACACGCTGGATGCTGATCGCTTTTAAGCATATCGACAGTCTGTAGTTAACCATTTTTTAGACCTTGTGTGCATTGAAAATCGGAGACTAGTCTGTTAGTGGAGGAAGAATATGAGATACCGGACAGTTAGAGAAATGGGTGTCATACGCAAAGACAAGGCATTGAACATATTTCAAACTTTAATCGTTTCATAATTTTAAAATATGTACAACACATAAATGTTGATAAATATTATACACAAAATCAAGAAACAACGACATCAGCATGCATCCACATCAACAAAGCATGAATATATACAAGATAATCGTGCATTAATATATACCAATTAATGAACACATTACCATAATATGTATTTCAAAAGAACAATTTACTACTATATACATGTTTATACACATTGCATCACAGAAATAATAATCAACTTATAATATGAGTCGTATGAACATACAACTTGAACTAACCAACATATATACAATAAATTCAACAGCAGATTCGCCGCGTATGTGTTTAATTTATATATTCCAATTAAAAGAATATACAGATGTTGCGGAAATATTTATTGCTGGACTCAGCATTGCTGTTACTAGTGTTGCCTCGCTGTTCGGTAAGCCTGACTTTGTGGGTGTGTAGAAGTTTCTCCTCTGACTTCGCTGTATTAAGCAGGATTCCCGGTTTTCCATTCTCCACAGCTGACATAAGTCGGTAAAACAAATGTTAAAAAGATGGAAGAATTATGTAAATCAATCAAAAAATAGCTGTTAATTGAATTTTGTTTTTCTTCTCCTGTTATAATTGTGAATAAATAAAACGCACAAGCTATCGCTTAGATTAATGTTTAATTATAACGGCAAACGAACTTTAACAATAATTTCACAGTGAATAATTACACAAGGCATTAATTCTCGCGGGTGCTTGCTTATTCGGACAGATTACTAGTATACACTGCATCACATAAATAATCATGTGACAAGAAATATGTTTACTGAAATAACACATTACTATATTCTAATAGCGGATTCACGGCGTATGTGTTTCAATGATAACAGAATATTTTTGTCTTAGTCTCTTTTTTCTCGTTGACCGTTCGTTTATTTCCGTTTTCTTTGTCCTGGTTTCTTTCCATGTGTCCTCAATGCCATGATTTCTGACTGATCGTCTGTTGATGCCATGTATTTATTGTCTTTCATTATAAGGACTTTGAACTTTTTGTACAGTCTCTCTCTCTGTTCATTAGTTTGTGTCACCTATTCTGTCTTCGAAATTTTAAACTGCCTGTGACTGTCAGTGATTCGGTATGCACTAGTCCCTATTAATGCACTTCTTAAATCTTTGAACTGTCCGTCCACAAAGTCATACAAAAGAGATATAAGTTATGTCAAATGCATTTGTTTTATCTACCGTATCGTGCTTATCCTGCAAGCATTAAGACAAGCGACATTTAAAAATAGTTATAGATTCATACTTCATTGTAAAAATGTACTAAATATAGGAACAACCAAATAGTGAACGAAATTATTCAAACCAAAAGCAAACGCCCCAAAAATTATGAAGACAAGTTTTTGCAATGCGACATTTCAAAATGGTTTGAAATTTGTACACTTCATTTTAAGAATAAAATTCACTGAAAATAGGAAGAATAAAAGCATAAATAAAATTAATACCACGTATATTTTTGTACACACCACATATACTTAAAACCAGGCCCGCTGACAGATATTCCGGGCCCCTGGGCTGCAGTCATTCGAAAGTCAGCATGTAAAAAGCTTGAGGGGATGAATGCTTAAATTTATAAGAACAAATGTGATTCAAACTAAAACAACAGGACTGAGTATTGCATCCTACTGACCCCAATTAAAACAGTAGAACCAGGCATTGCACCCTGCTGACGCCTGGCAAAACGACATAACCTCTGACACGTTGTGGTTTTGGAACTGGGATTTCACATCTTTAAACTACACAGGACATTACTAACCCTGAATGTCACATCTGCCAGTTACCTTGGACGTTGTAATACATCTAAGAAAAAAAAAGGTATACCAAAAAAATAAAATCTATGGAAGTCCATATGTAGTAACTAAGGTTTTATTCCGTCGTTTGCACAGAAAAAGTGATACTTTTAAATGAGAGTTATGCTTTTTATTAATGTTTTAAAATACAATAAAAAGTATATTTTATTTATCTTTTCTACATGCATATGAATCAAAAGTTTGCAAATATTGCATTTTTTGCCTGTTGCATTAGCAACTACAACACTTCAGCTTTAAAAAGCATAGTTAAATTAGATAAATTATACGTCTATTGGACATTTTTGCAATGTAATACCGTCTTGGAATCTCATAAACGCCCTATACATTCATTATGTATGTTTTTTGTATTTTTTGTTTCAGTTTTATTTTTGTCGCTGCATAGTTGTCCATATCAGAACGCTAAAGTTGTCAATACATTATGAATAATTGTAGTGCATTGTGGTAGATTGATATAAACTCGTTTGCATCATGCTTACTGTACTCGCGAATAAAGTTATTTATCCGAATTAGAAAACATGTTATATATAATAATAATTATAATTATAACTTATTTATACATTATATATATATATATATATATATATATATATATATATATATATATATATATATATATATATATATATATATATATATATATGCTGGTCGATTGTAGTATTTTTACGCCTGATTAGAGAAGATTGTGGTAGATTTATCTGATAGGCTGCTAAAAATAAGCTAACAGGGAATTCAAAAGGCCAAGCAAAACACAGTATATACATACTGTATATGTTGTATTAGAAGGTCGATTGTGGTAGATTGTGGCATTTTCGTAATGGATTGTGGTAGATTGTAGTGGACTGTGGTACTGTATATGAGGTATGTTAAGGTCGATTGTGGAAGATTGTGACATTTTCGTAGTGGACTGTGGAAGATTGTAGTGGATTGTTGTATTTTGGTAGTGGATTGTGGTAGATTGTGGTGGATTGTGATAGATTGTGGTAAATCGTGTTGCCGGTCTAAAGATGTACCTGTGATAAAGTGTTTTGGTAAGGCTACTTCCTCTAGTTCTAAATTTGGAACTAAACAACTGAGTCAAATTAATATGAAAACACATGTAGCGTGTTTATGTATTTGCCATAAAATGTTTGGGGAAGGTGGGTGGGGTGGGTCATGGTCCCTTGCCTGTTTACTCACATTTATCATCTCGTGGGACTTCACAGCAGAGACAGACCATATAAAGGGTTATGGTGTGGGTGTAACTACGATTACGCCCCATTTTAAAAGTGTTTCATTTTATCACGTATACTATTTGTATGTACAAGTTTATATTTTAAGTTCGTGGCTTGACATTTTAATATTTTCAAGATATTTTATAATTTAACATTGACATTGTTTTTAAGTGTCACTAAACTAAATTTTGTTTAAATTATTTATCTTTTGATTGTTCACAGATATGATGTTTCATGGTTTTTGGCGCTCAATGTGGTTGTAACAATTTAATTTTCTCATAGAAATCAATTTGCTATGATAATATATCATTGGAAGAAATAACTTTATCTTAATATTCGATAGTCTTGTCCATTTTGATTTTAATATTTAATAGCCTGCAAGTCGTATCTTGGAAACTTGCAACTTTTGAGTTATAACTGAGAAAGAGTCATTTTTCGGATAGCTATAGCTCAAAGAAGTCAACATTCAGAGATTTGCTCTTGTGTAACGGGATGGGATACAAAGTATAAATGTTGCTGTTGGGAATTGAACCCGGTTCGTCTCTCTCGGAGTCAGGCGCACATACCATTAGACTAACAGGTAAGAACCTAATAGACTGGTTAGACTGGCGTTTTATACCTCAACTACTATATTTTCCACCTCACCACCCTCACCACATCCAACCCCACCCCCTTTACTTTCATATTCCAATTCACCTCTTTCCGCGGTTCAAACGCATCCTCTATTGCACTATCATCTACTGGGGGTTAGAGGAGCACCCAGATGTAACTGAATGGGATACAAAGTAAAACTGTCTCTGTTGGGAATCGAACCCGGTTTGTTTGTCTCTCAGTCATTTCAATTGTGATGGGTGTTGAAATAAGAGCTATTAACATATGTACCAGGTCTGTATCAAATCAGTTGGCCCTTGAGAAAGTGAACTTTCTGTAAGGTCAAATGGAATATGTCGTGTGTTAGTGTGTTTAAGATTCAGAGTTGGATTGTCAGTTGAAGAGAAAACCTGCAGTGAAGTTCGTATGTCCTCAAGTACGCCTCTGTTAATGAACAATTCCTCAACCAATTATTACGTAAATCCCTAGCAAGAACTATCTGTCACTTGCATCATTTGAGAGTGGCTACATTTTAGATAGATTTTCCTGGGAGACAGATATATTTAATGCTGTTGTCTTTGTCCTCTGTGAAACCTCCTTTTTCAATTCTTTAATATTATTGAAATACAAATTTTTGAGAGTTTTAGGAAATAAAATGTGCATTTAAAAGTGCTTTGAAGCCTCACCAAACTCGTCTTCTCCAACAATTTTACCATCTGTATTTATATTTTGGCATTGCAATAAGACATACATCTTGTGCTTAAGACTAAATGGAATTAATATACAGATCTAGTATTAATTATAGTATTATTATTATTAGTAGTAGTAGTAGTAGTATACTGTATTCATTATGGCGATCGTCCATTTTTAGGAACCAGTGGCTGATTAAATTCACATAGCAAAAAAACTAAAAACAACTAAAACAAACGAAGACAAAAAAGTTACTAATGTCGCTATACGATACACATATGAAAATACATGGCTCCAGATACGATACTTATCACGATACATGCCTTATGCTAATTTTGATGTGGACAGCTTAATATAGGCTAGATATATTATAATTTATTGTTATCTTAGTATTTGACCTCTAAACATTTAAATACATTTACAGTGTATTTTGCTATGAGAACTGTCCATAATAATTTGACAGAGATTAAAAAAAAATAATAAAATACAATACAAATAAATTGAATCAGTCTCCATATATAATAATTTTTTCTACATGTAACTGTTAAAAAAATTGAACAAAATTACACAATTACAATAAATCTAACACAATAATAATCTCGCCTTTATAGATCACTCACAGATCACCTCTGTCCGCGTGGTTCGAGTCTTGGTTCGACCAAAATGGGTATGTAAAAAGCTTGCCAGTAGCTTCCCGTGGGGTAGAGGTTCTTCCCGGAGTTTTCCCGGGTTCTTGCTCTACCAGATATACTGGCCATCATGTATAGCGTATCATGTGCAGAAATATGGGGTTAAGCCCACCAAACCAAACCAAACCTATGGAGGCCATATTTCTGATCTGATTTGGATCAAATTTGGAATATTGCTGATATCATCAAGCTCTCGTATGGATTGGATAATGAGCGACATCCGTTCATATTAATGAGGCGGTCGAACATCTGATTGGCAGAACTTTCTGCCCAAGAGTACTCTCGAGGAGATTTTTTGGTGCGATCTGGTTAAAGTTAGAATATAGTCAATTTTCTTTTTATTATATATTTTTTAAAAGCAAAAATGGTCTATTTACATGGATTTTCTCTATTCTGAGTCAATGCTATTAACAGAAACATTACTATATCGATAAAAAGAAGTTCCTAAATTGTACAATAATTTTGGGACAGCGACCTTTTACAAATTTAGCTTATATATATCATGCTTCAGACTGTATTTTGTCAAAATAATGACGATATTTGCACGAAAATGAAGCGCTTTTTTTTTTTTTTTTTTTTTTTTATTTATAACACATTTGCTGCGCGGATGGATACTGTTGGGTGGGGTAATATAGAAACATCACAAAGCGGTTGTATCTGACAGACTTCAGAGCGTAACATCTTTAAACAAAAGAGTGTAATGATTGTGTGTTTACTTGTAAGGATATTCGTTCTTCATTTTGCTCATTTCTACATTAAAATGTGAATTTTTGTGTGGTCTTGGCAAGCTTGCAGTCTTAATTCGGTAGCAGACACTGCATCCAATTTTCGATCCTTACTTAATTTCGGTTTGGAAGTAACAATAATCAACAACCAATGTATCCATCATTTTCAAACATGATTGTGATGCGAGTTAAAATTGCTACCTACAAAATTGTATTACTATATTTAATCACGAGTTATTGTCTTAAAAATGTCTACAGTTTGACGTAGAGTATTACAGGTATGCAATACTGTATGGGTGACACATAGCAACACGTCACGTAGACCAATCACTGATAGTTTCCATGATTCATGGAGAAAACTATTTCTAAAAAGTTAATACTTGAAGTGTACTTTTTGCTGTTTGGAGTTCTTTTTTAGGCATTTCTTGATGGCACCACATTGATTGTATACATATACACTAGAAGGTCTACAGTTGACACATTTTAAGATATGTATATCCTGATGTGGAGGGAGATAGAGGAAGTGAGGGAAAGAAAGGAGAAGACAAATGAAATAGACTAATTTTGGAAATACAGGTTTGAATAACATACCTAACGGCAGATATATTTCCAACATGGGAAAAAGTAGTTACAAAAGTGATATCGCCACTGTGGCGATACAAGTGGTATCGCTACTGTGCCGATATCATTTGTCTCCCACTGATATATTTCAGTATGAAATCAAGATCTTGGACAAGTTGGATAATGACCAAGAACCGTACATATTAAAGACGCGATCATACATATGATTGACTTAGCTTGCTATCATTCTAGAAGATGTATAATTCTGGTCCGATTTGCTCAAACTTGGCAGATAGGCTTAAATTATCAAGATGTCCAGTGTGTTTTATTATGAGCGAGATCTACGCACAACAGTGAGGTCATCATGGATGATCATGCATCTAATCGACCGAGCTTCTTAACGTTAGGTCTCACTCGATTTTCATGAAACAAGTCAATAGGTTAGTATCATGAAGATGTTGGATGAGTTTTATTACGAACGATCCCCATGCATATAATTGAGGTGATTACACATTTGATTGGCAGAAGTTGTTACTGCCCTAGAGGCTATTTCATACGATTTTGATCAAGTTTGTTAAATAGGCTTATTATCATCAATATCTCAGGTGAGTTTGATTATGAGTGATATCCGCTAATATTACTGAGGTAATGATGCACCTGATGGACTGGGCTTGTTAATACTCCAGCATCTCTACTTCTGATCAGATTGTGATCAAAGCTGTTAAATAGTCTTATATCATCAAGATGTTGGATGGGTTTTATTATGAGCAAGATATACGCATATTTATGAGGTACTCTTCAATCTAATTGACAATTTGTTGCCTCTCTGAAAACCGAATTTCGATCAGATCTTGCTTAAACTTCTAGTAAAGAAGATGATACCATCATGGGTTTTAGCAGGTTTATAGTAAGTGAGATGCGCAAATTATTCAGGTGCACGTTCATCGCATTGGCTGAGCTGGTTACTTTCCTATAGACTCTATTTCTCATCCTATTTCGATAAACTTAAAAATAGGTCCATATTATTGGTAAATAGGTATATATTATCAAGATGTTGGTTGAGGTTGATTATGAACAAGAGTTGAGGTTATTAACTATACTTCTATATTTGAAAAGAATTTGTAACCGGTATAGTAAGTTAGGTACAATAGACTTGATACACTGTTTGGAAAATAGTTTACACATACAAGAAGTGTTGGACCACTCATACTTTTGTGGTTTGAACATCTAGTATAGTAGGTTTGGGAGTGGAGGGGGGGGGGTCTTTATGATGCCAGGGTCAACAGCATTTGATGCTTTGTTTTTGGTTCTGCTAGATATTTGATGAAAATCCCAAACTGCGAAGAATTGAATAAATTCTTATTTCAAGCAGTTCTGTATCACATATTTATGATTTTTTATTAATAATTAAAATAAATTAACTATGGTGAATCAGGACCTGGCATAACATTCCCAATGCAGTTCACTTCATCCAAAAGCGGACTTGTAGTTCTTTTTTTCAAAATTAAAGTGGTTTTTTACTATCCTAATTCAGTCAACATTTTCCCATATTTTGTGTTTTTATATAAAATTAGTTTGCTTATTGAGGTCGACATTCAAAGTACTGTTGTTAAGACAATGTCCATGAAAAAAAAACTTTACTTCAGTGTGAATAACTATTCCTATGAAAATTGTTACATGTTTAATCAAAATCTTTTAAAAAAAAGTATTCCCCAATATTTATTGAAATAAATACTTTGTATGCTAGAGTAATATTCGTTCAAAGACATGAACAACTGTAGAAACGATTATTTTAACTTCGACAATATGCAAATCTCAATCGAATATAGGGAGCAGCAAGTTTGTTTCTTAACCCAAATCTTGTCACACATTTCAACATTTGCTGAATACATTCGACTTCATTCATGATTTGAGATTAGAAAAGAATGTTAATTCAATTTTTTTTCACTTATCTGCTTATGCGATAATGAAGAACTATTTTTGGGCCGTCCATATATGATGTCATATGTAAGCGTAGACTAATTACATCCGATTTTTGTGATTGATTTATGTGCTTAATTATCATAAAGCAATTGATTAAGTAAATAGTAGATTGTGTATAAAGTATGCTTTAACTATTTAAAGGTAAGCAATGTACAATAAATGCATCGAAGACTATTCTTTTTAAACATCCCTGTTTCTCTCTGTTTATACTATTTGAATGTCTAGATGACGACCTGGTATCCTCTTTATTATAAATACAATCCAACCGCGACATCAAAAAATCCTACAGCAGAGATATGACAACATTGAAATCACAACGTAAATTTGGTAGATCAGGAAGACGTGAGAGTGTTTTGAAAATCAAAATCAAAAACCATTTAACCACTCTTATTTTACTGTATAATGATATTGTATACGGATGCGACACTTAAAATCAAGATTAAATTTATTACTGGACAAGTCAGAACGGAGTACATTTAATAAAATGTCTACTTGGATTTTACAGGGAAATAAATGTTACATAGGGAGCAGTAAGCGTGTCATAAAGCATAGGAAAGCAGAGTGAAAGAACTGGTATGAAACTCGGCAGAGGTGAAAAATCATACATTTATATAAAATACTTTGAAAATTGTGTATTAGAAAAATCAGACGAGATAAGAGGTGAACAACGTTCACCAATTCGGCGAAATTACATAATCAACGATAACGTATATGTACTCAAAAACTATGATGTATATGTGCACAATAAAGATGACGTACATGTACACAAATGATAGCAACACATTTCTACGTTGAAGATGTGTTAAATACACCAAGTAATCATGTAGATAAACCATCAAAATACAATTTAGATAAAATGCAATCATTGGTTTGATAGATGTCTGGTTAGAATAAAGTATGTTAGGAAAATTGAACATGAATTTGTTATAACTGCAAATTTATATGAAATATTTGAATTGGGGGACCTGAAACAAAGAGAGAAATACATGTTGACATGCTAATTATATTTCAGTATGGTATCCATCATGACTATAACGATGGAAGTTATCATTATGTTGAAATGGAAAGTTGTTCAACTTTGGTGTTATCACAGATACATTGGAATCACGGACAGAAATACATACGTAGAAATGCTTGATTATGTTTCTCTATACCAGAAGAATTATCTGAACACAAAAGACTATATTACAATGTATGTAAATTCAATAGATATGATGCCTATAGAGAGGTATGCTGTAAAAGTTAAAAACATATCCGCATCATCTAAACGTTTTGTATGTAAATAGTGTGATTTCGAAAGTATAATCGTGCCAGAGGTACAAAACATGGAAATAAGAGTGTCAGGCACCAAGCACTTATTCACAAATCTGACATAATTTCAACAGTAAAAAAGAGCCCCAAACGTATTCCAGCAGATTTTATTCTTCCTCTTCTTCCTATTTTTTTTTTAAATCTCAAATCAAGGCCAATAGTTTACAAACGAACATATTGTATTAAAGTATCTTTCTATGCACGAAGTAAGATTGTAAAATTAGTATATGGAGAATTAAGATCAAAAATGCAAAACCTTTGGTGTTCACAGAAGAAGATGAAAGACAATTCAGCTCAACATAAAAATGTTATATTTGTGGAAGAAAAATTTTAAAAAATCGAAATATGCGTGACAATGACTATACATGCAAGTATCGAAGTCCAGGACATAATGAATGCAATTTCAATTTTAAATATCCAAAACAGACATCACTATTCATTTATAGCTTGTCTGGCAATGACAACCAAATATTCATCAGGACATTTGTCCCCCACCCACTCCCCAAAAATAAAACAAAATCAGATGAAGAGGTACAAAATTTACTGATCAATGACTATGAAAATATTTCATTTATCAAGTATATATTTGATATATTTCATCGCAGTCTATATGTTAATGAAGAAAATAAAAGAAACAACGGTTTAAAACATAGGTTTATATATAAATTTAGATTCATGGGACAATCGATAGACCTGCTAGCAAAAAGCCTAACGATGACAGATTTGCAGAAACTTGAAACAGTTTATAAGTATGCAGTCTAAATAGTTTAAGAAAGACATTTATCCATCTGAATGCATGGTTAGCTTTGAAAGGTTTAATGAAACAGCTATAGCAGTATAAAAGGTTTACATATGAAGATTATCAATGTGTTCAGGATATCTTGTAACATTTTAACCTGCAGACACTTGGAGATCTACATCACATTATGTCACGAAGAATACTTTGATGCTATGTTACATTTTGTCTAGTAATTTGGGAATGTCTGTGCGAAAAATTATACATTTGACATTGCTTACCAGTATAGTGTACCAGGACTAGCTATTGATGCGAGTATACATCTATCTGGTATAGTACTTTAACGTTTTATATTCCTGATGATTGAGAATCAAATAAGAAGTGGAAATATAATTAGACAAAGATGGAGATACAAAATCTGAGAGAGAGTTCGAAACGTCAAGATCAAGGCAATTCGTTATGTACTAGTTCCTAACAACCACTATTTGTGGACCATGAGCCAATAAATAAAGAAATATGGCTAACTGATGAGCAAAGTAGATGGGTAGAATAATACCTGTTCGACAAACCAGATTATTATGATACTGGTTGCATCTTAGAAATAGATTTGGATATTCCATTACATTTGCGTAACTTTTCAGTGACATCCCATTGGCTCCAGCGAAATTAATTCCAAATGAAAATGATTCATCTCCATTGCAGAAGAGGTTTATACATTATTTAAAGTGTATGCAACCAACTGTAGCAAAACTGTTACACACATTAAAAATATGTAGTGTTCTACAGATACGTAACGCTTTATGTACAATGGACGTTAAAACTGAGAAAAGATACACAGAAATGTTTTGTTTCATCAACAACCATGGTTAAATCCTACATTGAACTGAATACAAACTTACAATAAAAAGCAATAAACGACACTGAAAAAGACTTGTTCTGAATGATGAATAATGCAGCATTCGGTAAACATATGGAGAATTTGAGGAGAAAAACAACAGTTAATATATGTACAAACAAAAACAGATTTTTTCAAGTGTTGGGAAGATCTACCATATGGCACGAGAAGAACTTTTGACAATGATATGGTATTAGAAAATTAAATTAAAAAAACATTTTTACGATGGATTGACTGCTTTAGAATTATCCAAGTGGTTGATGTATGGATTTATTACAACGAGCTGAAAAACAAATACGGTGATAGAATGAAACTAATCATGACATTGTGTAACGATACTGGGACAGAAATTTGGACGGTGAAATGAATGATAAAAAAGTTATATGAAACTATTTTTCGTTTACCAAAAACGAATAAAAAAGTTTCTGGACTTTTAATGATGAGCTGAACGGTGTACCAATCAGAGAGTCTTCTTTGTTAACTTAAACTCTATTCATTCCAAACAGAAAAACACGAAGGAAATAAGTGCAAAGACATCAAGAAAATGTTTAATACAAACGAATTTGAAATTTTGCAATTCGAAATGTAATCACAATGAATAGGAATTGTTACGACTCTATGGTCTAAGAAAATTTTAACAGAAAGAAAGTGAAACCAACAAATCAAGTAAAAATCAACAAGCAATTATTTCTAGACAATTAAAGTGAAAATTTAAAAGGCACTTACAAAAACGTGAATTAAAATCCACAAAATCCAATAATCCTAAGTGTCCTAATCACAAGTCCTAAATATAGATTGTTCTGAATGAATTACTGTATCCTTAAATGTGCTAATGTGTCAACATAATTTGATGTCCTGACGTGCCAGTGATCTTTAATTTGCTAATGTGCCAAAATGAAGTACTACAGAATATCTTTGAATAAGTTCACATACATCCCAAAATCATCAATTCAAAATCAAAAATCAATAAGTTTATGAGCACTTTTATAATCCAATGAATATTTTAAATAATTCCTCTCTCTGAATTTAGAATGATTTTTCACAACTGTAATGGCTCTTTAAAGACTGATGTCAAGGTCGAAACTGAAAAACTGTCCACTAAACATTGTATATATAAATATAGGTCACATGAGAGAATATTCTAGACTATTATGGTGTATGTGATTTTTTGCACATAACTCTAAAAGGAAATTCTGGTTTTATCTTTACCCAAGATCAGCCTTGACCTCAAATTGAATCAACAGCTTGTTCACCAAAACCGTCCTTGAACTCAAAAATTAAGTAAACGAACTAATTCAAGGAAAATAACTACACATGTCAACATTATACTGAATATTAAGGTTTAAGCAAATATTAAAAGTCAAGAAATATAACTTCCTAAAATATTTATAATATTATATAAGCATCATACGTAACCGAATAGTATATCAATTTGCAAAGGTCATGCAATCACGAGATGTACAGCATCATAATCAACACTTTAGCGTTGTCTCTGTATAACGACGTGGTTGTTTTTTTGGTTGACAACATAAATACCATACTGATATCAATTGAAATAATAGTCAAAATATACAAGGTCACTAAGGTAGTTACTAGGTATTATGAAGAAATACCACTGAGAAATGCATCGTAAAAGGCCAGAATGCAGACATTGTCAGCAAGAGTACAATACAAATTACAGGCAGGAAACAGAGAAAGAGACAGAGAGTAAAGGAGTATTGCATGGCAAACAGAGAACAAATTATACAAAAAGTAAAAAAAAAGTAAATAAATAATGACGAATACTTAAAAGAATGCAGCAAGAAATATATGAGAGAGTATCAATACTAGTTGTAAAACTTATAAACATTTCAGAATAGCTTGTTTGTGCGAGATAAAATATACAAAGCAATTTAAAACTATTACTAATCAGGCATCACCTTTTAACTATTCGGTATTCTCTCTTTACAGTTGTTGACTTGATGGTTACAATTCTTTAATGTACTAGGAATGACAATAGTCACATAGAATATTTTTAATACAGTCTGCTTTGTTGATTTATATAATCCGGAGATTCAGAGAAGATTGTTTATTTGCGTAAAATTATGAAACATTGATGCGAAAGATAACATTTCTGAAAATAACAAAATACTATTGAACAATGAGGTAGAGATTCTTAACATTGTAGCTAATGTATTTGAAGACAAATATAATAACAATAAAATATAAACTATTATACAATTCTATAATCAAACGTATCGTTATACTCGTTAAAAGTTTCTTCTATTTTATTGTTTTGAAGGTATCTTCAATTTCTCCTTTCCTATCATATAGTATCAAGTGCTCTTTGTAAAAAACAATATATATATATATATATATATATATACATACATACTTTGTAGCCTTTTTGTCCTGACTGCAGAACATAAGCAGAAACCCAATGCATTCATGAAAGTAAATAACGACTGTATTGTATGCTTGTTAATTACGCACACAGAAGATATACCATAAGGACGACCACTAAATTACGAACGTAGTCAGGTTAGTCGCTTTCTTCATTGCATCATCAATGTTGTCACATTCATCAATCATAAAGGAAATATTTATACCTTGGTATACATCAACCAGTAAATGTAATAACTTACCCAAGTTATCCTTAGGATCTATCGCAATCAACTTTTTATCAATGAATAGCCACTTTCTGCCGTAAGTCTTGTGATACAGAAAAGTTCGAAAGGTGGTAACGATGTAATCACAAATCAAAACAGGTATTGTAATCAGTATGTATCAGATTCAGTGCAAACAGTATTTCCACAATTAGTTAATCCGCAAATGATCATGGTATAACGTTCTTTTAAACCACATTTATTGATGCTTAAAACATAGTTGATCTTAGGTCCATATGCAGAGCATGAGACACGATATAAATATACATTTTCTGAGTTTCGATATTTTCTCTTCTGTTAATTTTGAAACTTCGTAACTTTTAAACGTTTGCTAATTAAACACCACTTCCAAGCAATTAATTATTGTGTGTTCTTCTCAGATCAAGCCAGATAATATGGCTATCAATGTAAATATCGCGAACAGTTGTGTTACTGAGTTATATTTTTTGGCGGGTTGGGTTTTTTTGCTGTTGTTGTTGTTATTATTGTTGTTCATCAAAGAAAGATTCCGTGGCTTCTGCAAGTTTTATTAATTGGAAAGCCTGGAAATAAACTAAGTTTGTCAGATTGCAGTATTGCTGAGTTGTAAAACTTCCTTTCTCGACCGCACAGTATTGAAATACCCATTAAGGTAATTTTGAAGAAATCAAATGTGAGATTTGTTAAAGCTTTAATAGCTGCAAAATCAATACGTTTATCTCTCATAATGTAGTCCTATAAGAATGAAAATTCCGTTTCTGTATTTGTCATGATTGTGCAATTGATTCCGAAGTAGTACTGTAATGAAATGCTTTCCATTCTCTGTCACTAAAAAGACATTTGCAAGTGTTATGTTCAATCTTGAATCTCTTGGAAGTGCACAGAAATACAGCGGAAAATGATCCGTTAGTTTCTGCAAGTCAAGTGGTATTCTGAACTTGTACATGACCTGTTTCTCCGTCAGCTTTCCTCTTTACGAATTTGAATATGATAGGGCCTTTTCTTTGAAAGGTAAATTGTATGCTTCACATCGATTTTATTACGTATTCTGGTGAACATGTGAGAATACATTGTACCATATCATTTACCTTACTGTTATCGATCTCAAAAATAAATCAAGGCATCTATTAAAAATAGTGATTTACACACGACAAAAGGTTGCAAATATATTCTCTCAGTTTAGAATTCGTTTATAATTCGAGCTGTTCTAGAATAAGTCATCATCGTTGTTGTCAGAGCAATGGGCGTAGTGGCTTCATTTGAATGGCTGATTGATGTTTAACAGCAATTAGAGTAATGTGTCTTGACCAGAGAGACACGATGTCGGTCAATCAGGCTTGATATGTCGAGTCTGGCACGCTAACCACTGAATCCCAACGGCCACCTAGTCACCTTAAAAAAAAAACCGAGAAGTTATAAAAGCGAAGAATATCGACTATGGCATTGTGTACGTATTAAGTACAGATGCACGTAAATATTATCTCGAATATAATCATGTTGTATAAATTCTATTATCTTTTTTGATCACCAGTTTTCGTCTAAGATGCGGGTTAATTAAGACAATAATTTTACAGTAAGATAAATGAATTGTTCCATCTACATTTAATACAGAGAGAGGGAGATAAAGTAGAAGAGGGCAAAGATGTAATTCGTTCAAATAAGGATCATCTAGCTCCTGTGCGCCAGTGCCCTTACCCACTCGGTCATACGTATTCTTCCATGCACAGGGACCCAGTCACAATCAAGGGAAAAGTACATATGAATCCATACGACATGGTTTTCCCTGCTCCTCTCTGTTTGATTGGATGGTGATGCAAAAGAGAGCAACAACTGTTGTATAAAACAGCATGTCTGTACGAATTTGTGCATGAATGTTCACAATGGATAAACAAAAAATGAAATGGGCTTTATTCTGACCAAAGAAAAAACACCAGAGTATGAGGACAAAATGATATGCATATGTTCACCTGATGTCTGCTAATTTTCAGGGAAATTCATCAAAAGGTCAGAGACTAGTGTTAAAATACAAATATTTAATTTCCTAAAATATTAAAATATTTCAACAAACAATCAAAGTGAAAGAATTAAAAATAACTTACAGTATAGAATATCCTTAAAAGTCCTAAATTGTTCTAAAGTTCACTGATCCGGAAGTTAATCCAAATGTTCCGAATGAAGTAGGTTCCGAATGAAACCTTCACTGTACTGATGTGCTAACAAGAATCAATTATATCCATGTGTTGTTAATTCCAAGTAGTCCTTGTGGATATGGAATATAACATGTTCTAGAAATGTTTCCGATAATTCCACGGAGCTGTATAATTCTTAAAGTTTAAGTAGCAGTACTTAATCCAGAATATACTGTATAATGATAATAATAATATCATTGAAGTAGAATATCCACACACAAAATGAACGAATCTCGTTTATGACTTCTCAGGCTGAACGAACTATGAACGAATGCCAAACACAGCAATACATCCTATTATATAACTTCTGAATGCGCAAAACAGAATAAGGAAAACCAATGTAAACTGTATTGCGACTTAATAATCCTTCTAGAAAACGACCTTCTCCGAACCAATCAGAAACTAGGTTATGCGTGACACCACTAAAGTACCTTTACACTGACGTTATTATCAGTCAACAAAATATTGACTCTTAATGGAACATAGAATCTAGGACAGAAATTCAACAAATTCTGACGCTCTAGATCACGTGATATGATTCATGTTTAACCAATATTTGCCAAGTCCAATGTACTGATTCACATTGAAATACCGTATAAGTACTTTCTGCAAGACGACAGCTGTTAAACGAGTATGCAGAGATCATAAACCTATACTATTATTTAAAAACGAAATAATACATAATTCCGTAATACCTTCCCCCTTTTAAAAAAAGAAACGTTTTATTCAATAAAACTTTCTTTTAGCATATACTTCTAACATATAAGTAACTGATGCATACAAAAATAATACATGATACAGTCATGTATACAAAACAATGCAAACTGTAAAGTTATGGACGTGAAAGTTCATCAGCGATTATATTTTACTTAGAAATAGCCTTAACCTTAGCTTCTATTGGTTTTATTTGTCCATGTCCAACAACATGCCCTAAAAGGGTACCACAGGCACGAAAAAAGTCACTTTTATTCAAATTGATTGTCAAGTTCGCTTCGCTGTGTCTTTTGAAGAACTGCTTAATTGTTTATAGGTTGTCTTGCCACGTGTCGTTGTAGATGATGACGTCATCGATGTAAGCATCGCAATTTCTTATTCCAGACGTCACCATATTCATCAAACCATGGAAAGAACGTGGGGATCCCTTCATCCCAAATGGCATGACTTTGTATTGGTAAAGTCCATCTGGAGTCACGAATGCAGAAATTTCGTTTGCTCTCTACGTAAGTGGAATTTGGTAGAATTCCTTGAATAGGTCAAAGTTTTTGACGTATTTGGCATTTTCAATCCTGTCAATACATTCATCAATACCAGGAATTGGAAATGAATCTGTCTTGGTGACACTATTTGCCTTTCTGTAATCGGTACACATACGGAAAGTCTTATCTTGTCTCGGCATTAAAATACATGGTGAACTCCAGTCACTTTTACTTGGTTCAATAAAGTCCTTTTCCAGTAAATACTGAATTTCTTTCTTCATATAGCCTTGTTTGAGAGGATTCATCCTATAAGGGTGTTGCTTTATAGGTGTGGAATTTATTATTTCGACATTATGGACAATTGTGTTAGTCATGTGGAAATATCTTGAAATAAATGTTTATTTTCTTTTATGAACCGCTTCAGCTTGTTAATCTCAGGCGGCAGTAGATGCGAAAGCTTCTGGTCCAGATCGTCCAAAATTTCCGAATTTCGAAGAGTAGTGACTTCAAAATCATCATTATCCGATTTCTCATCTTCATTCAAATGTTGAATGTGTGGGACAGGTACTACTAAAGTTATTGTATAATTTGTATAGCTATCTCTGTCTACATATTGTTTCAACATATTATTATGACAAAGTTGTTTCTGCTTCCTCCTTCCAGGAGTATTAATAATATAATTTAAATCACTCACTTTCTTGTGAATGGTGTAGGGGCCATAATACTTAGCCTGAAGAGGATATTGGCGTATGTGTAGCAGAGCCAAAACTCTATCACCTGGCAGAAAACTCCTATCTTTCGTTTGTTTGTCATACCTCAATTTCATATTCGACTGGACAGATTTTAGATTAGTTCTTGCTATCTCGCAAGCCTTTGCTAACCTATGTTTAAATTTAGAGACACAGTCCAGAAGATTTAATTCCAACTCTTCAGCAAACGGAAGTCCCTCTTTCAATAACTTTAATGGATCCCGTACAGAATGTCCAAACACTAGTTCATAAGGACTGCATCCCAGAGACTCCCACACTAACGCCCCGCGTCAAACAACAATAATTGCACACCTTCATCCCACTCCCTTTCTGTTCCACAACAACAAGTCCCAATTATACTCTATCTCATAACAATATGTTTTAATCATACGTTCTAAAGTCTGGTATAGTACAGACTTAAGAAGACCAAACAGTGTGAAAAACGTGACCAAAGCTTTCACTATGGTCCCAGTTTTAATATTCCGCAAAGGAATAGCTTCTGGAAACCTTGTAGACGCACACCTCGTCAACAAGTATTGGTTGCCTAACTTGGTCTTATTTATTCCTAAATGACCAGACAACGACGTTTCATGGGCTAAACTAAGTATTTCCTGACGATAGGATCTAGGAACTACTATCTGATAAGTAACTGACCACTCGTCACCAGCGGGTACCCCGAGTGGTCTCCATTTCCTCATAAGGACCCCATTCCTCAAGAAGTAACAAGTTCCTTCTTGCGTGGCTTCAGTTTCAGTCATAGCCCTCTGAAACAAACAGGATATATCTGGATCCTCCTGTTGTAAGACAACTAGTGTTTGTCTGTTATCACCCTGATTATTTTTATGAGATTGTGTAGCTGAAAAGAGTATCACTGTGATCAATACTTGATTGATCCAAACTAGGAGCAAAAGTGACCTCATTCAAAGCCTGACCCAAAAAGGTGTCCGCTAAAGGAAATACATCCTGTTCAACAACATCATTCTCAAGAGCATGCTTTGCCTTAGCTCTAGTAACTGAACAAGCTGGATATAAACCAGGGATTTCTACTTCAGTAGGATCAACTCGTTGATCCATGCTAGGCTTGTCAGTTACAAGTGGATTAATCACGACCTTATCTCCTGCTAGGTCATTACCTAGCAATAAATGGATGCCCTTTATAGGCAAAGAAGCCACTGCGCCTAGAGTCACAGGTCCCGAAACTAAGTCGGATGACAAATTAACACAATGAAGAGGGACATTAACATATCCACATTCTACCCCCTGTATTAGTACACTTTCACTAGTAGAAGTCTTCTCAGAAAACGGCAAAGTACTATCTAACAACAGACTCTGAGAACCTCCTGTGTCTCTTAATATCTTAATAGGAGTTGTCTTACCCAAGTCACCAACAAGTGACACAGAACCCTTCGACCTGAATGGTTCTTATTCCTTCATAACAAAATCAGGGTGAGGTATGCAAGCCTCCAAACATGACCCTGACCTTGACTTCTTAATAACTAGAGCATTTGGAACTGCTCTATTAGATTTCCGTTGCCTAGTTTCCAACCTACAGCAATCAGAACTAACGTGTCCTTTCATTTTACAATAAGAACACGTGTGGAAGAGATAAGGTTTTCTGATACTCCTTATCAGAAATTTGATTCCTCACAGTTACACCAGCCTGAGGTCTGTAATTGCTCAAACGAGTCTGAAATGGTTTCTTAACATAATCTTGTTGAGAGGAAGATATATTTACAAATGGAACCTTGTGAAACAGAGAGTATTCATCAGCTGTACTAGCTGATTTATCTAAGGTTTCAACCCCTTTCTCGTCAAGGTATATTATAATGTCACTACTGACACAATTCTTGAACTCTTCAATCAACACCAGTTGCTTAAGATTATCATAATCCTAAATAACCTTCTTGGACGTACACCATCTCGTAAAAAAAACGCTCTTTCCCCCATGCAAATTCTAAATGAGTCTGTATAGTTTCCTTTTTACAATTTCTAAGGTTCTGACGATAAGTTTCAGGTACCATCTCATAAGCCCTAAAGACATTTTCTTTGACCACTTCATACCCAGCAGATTGTTCAAATGAAAGTGCAGTATGGCTTTGCCAGTAAACACACTCTGCAATAATGAGGTCAAATAATGTTTAGGCCATTTCAAAATCTCAGCAATTTTCTCAAAACTGAGACAATATTTGTCTACCTCCTTTTCTCTAAAAGGGGGGACCTGTCTGAGATGTTTGGCTATACCAAAGTATGAACCCGTATAGTCATGAGAGTGCCCTTTACTGGTCAATTCTAATTCCCTTAATCTAAATTCCCGTTCCTTATCTTCTTTTCTTTCCTGCAATTCCCTAACTTTTTTCTCTTTCCTGCAATTCCCTTTCCTCCCTCTGTGTTTCCCTTTCTTTATCCCTCTCTTGTATCTCCTCCTCTTTTAATGTATTCTCCTTTATTTTCTGTCTTTCCTTATCATCCCTTCTTTCTTGCATCTGCATTTGTTCCCATTGCAGTTTAAGCTTTTCTAACTCTGTGTCCTTAGCTATCTGTAATTTCTTTCCTAAACTAGACGGCGATTTCTTCTTTACACTTGAAACCCCCTCTTCAAAAACAACTGTTTGTACCAAATAGTGTATCAAGATATTCCTAATGTCCTGTTTCAACATGGAAGCTTTAGCTTCAGTCAGACTATAATGTTTAGCAATTTGAAGTAATTCGTCCTTCTTTAAGGACTCAAATTTCTCCTGGGTAGGATCAGCCATGAAACTCTCTACTCTGGATGTCATGATGACAGCCTGTTCGTTTCTCTTTATTTCTTAATCGGGAAATCAAAAAGACCATTAAAATTTAAAACAATGAAATTTAAATCCCAAAAAGAAAACTTTCCGAAGTATCAAAATCTCTGAAATATTGAAACCTCGAAAATATTTAATTAAATCTAAATCCCAAAATATTCAAATTCTTATCCCGAAATTATTCAAATTGCTAATCCCAAGACGAGCTCTCCAATTTCTTCTGTGACGACTAGGGGTAATGTAGCAAAAGAAAAGACTCAAACAAGCTTTCAAGATTTAAAATACAAATATTTAATTTCCTAAAATATTAAAATATTTCAACAAACAATCAAAGTGAAAGAATTAAAAATAACTTACAGTATAGAATATCCTTAAAAGTCCTAAATTGTTCTAAAGTTCACTGATCCGGAAGTTAATCCAAATGTTCCGAATGAAGTAGGTTCCGAATGAAATCTTCACTGTACTGATGTACTAACAAGAATCAATTATATCCATGTGTTATTAATTCCAAGTAATCCTTGTGAATATGGAATATCACATGTTCTAGAAATGTTTCCGATAATTCCACGGAGCTGTATAATTCTTAAAGTTTAAGAAGCAGTACTTAATCCAGAATATACTGTATAATGATAATAATAATATCATTGAAGTAGAATATCCACACACAAAATGAACGAATCTCGTTTATGACTTCTCAGGCTGAACGAACTATAAACGAATGCCAAACACAGCAATACATCTTATTATATAACTTCTGAATGCGCAAAACAGGATAAGGAAAACCAATGTAAACTGTATTGCGACTTAATAATCCTTCTAGAAAACGACCTTCTCCGAACCAATCAGAAACTAGGTTATGCGTGACACCACTAAAGTACCTTGACACTGACGTTATTATCAGTCAACAAAATATTGACTCTTAATGGAACATAGAATCCAGGTCAGAAGTTCAACAAATTCTGACGCTTTAGGTCACGTGATATCATTCATGTTTAACCAATATTTCCCAAGTCCAATGTACTGAGTCACATTGAAATACCGTATATGTACTTTCTGCAAGACGACAGCTGTTAGACTATTATGCAGAGATCATAAACCTATGTTATTATTTAAAAACGAAAGAATACATAATTCCGTAACACTAGTTGCACACACACAAGAATCAATCAATCAATACATACATACATACACACAGGGCCGTCGTAAGGGGCTTGCGATACAGGCGACCTCCTGGCGCGTCAATATTGGGGTGTGTGTGTGCGTGTATGGGGGCGGGGGCGGCATTTCGCGGTGTTTGCGGTATTTTTTCCAAGTGTGTGGTGCCGAAGGCTACGCTCGCCCGAGGCGCCGTTTCGAGCAACGCAAACTTGGTCAAAGCTAGTGATGTTACAAAACAACATCCAAGAGAAGAAAATGTTAAGTGGTACAATTCAAACATCAAAACTAGAGCTCCTGCAATGTTTTATAAAAGATGAGGATATACAGTTTACACTGAATAATGATAAAAGAGAGATATACATGCATTTATCCCGACAACAACATTGACGAACGAATAAATAACGAAACTGGTCTGGGTAAACAAACGAATTTTGTATTCGGATAAATTTACAGTACAAATCAAACATCTCGTACACTTTACGACGTCAATCTAAACCGATTCGACAAACAAGAGATAGAATTCATAGAAGACATAGTTCGGTCAGAAACAGTACATGGTGAAACAGTATATAGCTGCTTTAGAAACAATTATTGGAAAGGTAAACATTCATATAAATATGAAATACACTACATTGAAAGAATGGTTATCTAGAAAACTCTTTCTCTACAGACGGGTCTATGCAAGTCACGTACATAATCAGGAGCAAGCAAACATTTTAGATGTGCAAACACATAACAAATACAACGATGGTATAACAACACAAGAACATCTATAAAATGTTGAAGATATAACACATTATTTGTTCAAGGAGACACTACAAAAGTATGATAAGGAGATGCAAAATAGCAAACAATGTTTTGAATTGGTTGCAGAAGGTATGGAAACAAGCTGGACGCAGGGAAGAAAACTGGTTGGAAGCAGGTATGAAAACAGGTTGGAAGCAGGTATTAAAACAGGTTGGAAGCAGTAATGGAAACAGGTTGGAAGCATGTATGGAAACAGGTTCATATGCTGTATGTGTTTATGTAGTTGGGTTGTGTTTATCACCAATAGCTACTGGTATAGTTGTTCCAATAACCTAGACTGGATTTGGCAAAGCAGTTAAAGAAATTGTTCCACAAACTTTAATTGAAAAGATAAATCGTAAAAAGGCTTTTTAAACATGATGAAACAGTAACATCTGCTATAACAATGTTGGAAAATTCTTATCATTGTTTGCATAATGCGTTGTGTGATCCATTTCGCTAAAAATATATTGGAATTACCTAATATTAATAACTTCTGAAAGTTTAGCTTCTAGGGCTCCCACTATGGCTTTGACTCGGAAGCAGGTCAAAACATACTCAAATCAAAACGCACACAAGCCAAAAAGTACCCAATGTACTTAAGTCAAAACGTACCTAAACCGAAACGTAACTAGCTAACAGTCAAAACGCACCCAAGTAAAAAAAATACCCAAATTAAAGCAAGTCCCAACACGTTGAGGTTCGGTTATTACTTACTTGAATTTTGTATGATGCAACTTTCATATATCAGATACTACTTCTTCATCAGTTGTGAATAGGCATGGCTGGGTTTAGATTGATTTGATATGATCTGTGTACAAAAGATACCAGAAACCTGAAATATTTGCTTATTTTCTATGAAAAGATGTGAAGGATTCAAGATTGGCAGAATATAATACAAGAGAAAAGAAAAGATACAAAAGCTCAGGAAAAATGAAATAAAAAATTTAAAACTAACCTTTTCTACGGCACGAGTTGTCCGTGGTAAGTCTAATTGAATCTTTCTCTATACTTTTACATGTACATATAATGGATTTCACATATGAAAAAATGTATGCAGTGAGTGAGCTATTTACTTTGCAGATATTGTGAGTACTTGCTGCTTGACATCGCAATACAGTGTTACGACTCTATGGTCTAAGAAAAATGTAACAGAAAGAAAGTGAAACCAACAAATCAAGTAAAAATCAACAAGCAATTTATTACTAGATAATTAAAATGAAAAATCAAAAAGTCACTTACAGTAATGTGTTTTGAAATCCTAATAATCCAATAAGAATGATTGTTCTAATCACAAGTCCTAAATATAAAATGTTCCGAATTCACGGCTGTGTCCTTGAATGTTATGATGTGCTAATGGTCTCCAAAGTCCTGATGTACTAGAAATATTGATGTGCTGAAGTCAAAATGAAGTATTCCAAAATCTCTGAATAAGTTCAGTTAAATTCCAAAATCATCAATTAAAAATCCAAAATCCAAAAGTTTATGAGCACTGTTATAATCCAATGAATATTTAAAATAATTCCTCTCTTAGAATTTGGAATGAATTTTCACAACTGTAATAGCTCTTTACAAGACTGATGGTAATGTTGAAACTGAATAAATGTCCACCAAACATGGTATATATAAAGATTGGTCACATGACAGAATGTTCTAGAATGTGTGTCATCTTAATGGAATTTTACTTGTAAACAAAATTCAACCTTGACCTTCAAATTGAGAAAACATATTGATCAAAACAACCTAATTCAAGGACACTAGTTAAACATGTTTTTCCTGATAACATTAAGATTTAAGCAAATATTAAAGTGAAGAAACATTTATAATTTCCTAAAATATTTATAATATTATATAAACATCATACATAACACCTCCCCTCATAAAGAAAAAGAAAGATTTATATAATAAAGCTTTCTGATGAATATACATCTAATACTATAATAACCAAAATTACATAAGAACATGTTTTATGATACTGGACTTAATTACATCAAGCAATATCACATTTCTAGGCACGTGAGAGTGCATCTGCAATCACATTGTCTTTTCCCCTGATGTGTTTGATGTCAATGTTATATTCCTGCAATATCAAACTCCATCTCAACAATCTCCGATTTTTATCTTTCATTTTGTTGATGAAAGTAAGGGGATTGTGATCACTGTACACAATAATTGGAGAAAGAGCTGAGGTGACATACACTTCAAAATGCTGTAAAGCCAATATCAAAGCCAAACATTCCTTCTCAATTGTGGAATAATTTTTCTGGTGCTTGTTTAGTTTTTTAGAAAAAAAACACACAGGGTGATCCACACTACTTTTGTCTTCCTGAATCAATACTCCACCAACACCTACATCACTTGCATCAACAGATAATTTAAATGATTGGCTAAAATTTGGTGCAGAAAGAACTGGTGCATTCTTAAGCATGGTCTTTAACTTGTCAAAAGATTCCTGACACTTGTCAGACCAACAAAATTTGGTTTTCTTGCTCAATAAACTTGTTAAAGGTTCAGCAATGTTGGAAAAATTGGAACAAAATTTCCGATAATATCCAGCCATACCTAGAAATCGCATCAGTTGCTTTTTACAAATTGGAACTTGAAATTCAGAGATAGCTTTGACCTTAGCTTCTATAGGTTTAACTTGACCTTGTCCCACAATATGTCCTAAAAATGTGACACAAGCATGGCAAAACTCACTTTTGCTCAAATTAATTGTCAGATTCGCATCACTGAGTCGATCGAAGAATTTTCGAATGGTTTCCAAATGATCTTCCCAGGTGTTGTTGTAGATAATGACGTCATCGATATAAGCGTCACAATTATCAAGACCAAATGTTACCATGTTCATCAGACGTTGAAACGTTGCAGGCGAATTTTTCATTCCAAACGGCATGACTTTATATTGATAAAGTCCATCTGGAGTTACAAATGCTGAAATTTCTTTTGCCCTTTCCGTCAGTGGAATTTGCCAGAATCCTCTTAAAAGGTCAAACTTGGTGACATATTCCGCATTTCCAATTTTATCAATGCAATCGTCCATTCTTGGGATTGGAAATGAATCAGTTTTGGTGACACTGTTGACTTTTCTATAGTCAGTACACATACGGAATGTATTATCTGGCTTGGGAACAAGAATACATGGTGAACTCCAGTTACTTTTACTTGGTTCTATGAAATCATTCTCCAGTAGATACTGAATTTCTTTCTTCAGATAGTTCTGTTTGAGAGGATTCATCCTATAAGGATGCTGTTTCACAGGCGCAGAATCTACAATGTCAACGTCATGATAAATTTTACTTGTTCGTGTTGGAACATCAGGAAACAAGTGCTCATAGTCATGTAATAGCTGTTTTAGTTCATTTCTTTCCTGTTGTTGTAGATGTGAAAGTTTCTGGTCTAGGTTGTTCAATATTTCTGAATTCTGAAGATTGGTTATACCAGAGTCACTATAGTCTGATCGTACTCCATCGTTGATATCTTCACTGTGTGGGACAGGTACAACTAAACCAACAGAATAATTAGCTGGGCTATCTCTGTCAAAATATTCCTTTAACATATTTATATGACAAAGTTGTTTCTGTTTCCGTCTCCCAGGAGTGTTAATGATATAATTTAAGTCATTTACTTTCTTTTCAACGGTATAAGGACCATAAAATTTAGCCTGAAGAGGATTCTGAGGTATGGGAAAGAGAGACAGAACTTTGTCACCAGGTTTAAAACTCCTTTCCTGTGTATTTCTCTCATACCTTAATTTCATTTTTGACTGAGTAGTGTAAAGATTAGTTCTTGCTACTTCACAGGCCTTTGACAACTTGTATTTGAAATCAGAAACATAATCAAGAAGATTAATCTTTGAATCTTCATTTGAAAGAAGTTTCTCTTTCAATAATTTCAATGGTCCACGGACAGTATGACCAAAAACTAGTTCAAAGGGACTAAAACCCAACGACTCTTGAACTGATTCCCTAACAGCAAACAACAACAAATGAACACCCTCATCCCAATCCTTTTCTGTATCAAAGCAATATGATCGAATCATATTCTTCAAAGTTTGATGAAATCTTTCCAAAGCACCTTGACTTTCAGGGTGATAGGCAGAAGATTTAAGCTGTTGGATGCCTAATTCATGCATAACTTGTTGGAAAATTCCAGACATAAAATTTGACCCTTGATCCGACTGGACAGATTTGGGAAGGCCAACAAGTGTAAAAAACTTCACCAAAGCTTTCACAATAGTTTTAGTTTTTATATTTCTCAGAGGAATTGCCTCTGGAAATCTTGTAGATGTACACATGATGGTCAACAAGTATTGGTTGCCTGACTTGGTTTTAGGTAAAGGACCAACACAGTCTACTATTATTCTACTAAATGGTTCATCAAATGCAGGAATAGGTTGCAGATGAGCCTTAGGTATCTTCTGATTGGGTTTTCCTACCATTTGACACGTGTGACAAGATCTGCAGTATTTAGAAACATCACTTTTGAGTTTCGGCCAATAAAAATGATTCAAGATCTTGTGATAAGTCTTACGGACTCCTAAATGACCAGCCAAAGGAGTTTCATGGGCTAAATTAAGAATTTCCTGTCGATATGACTTAGGAACAACAATTTGATAGCTCACTGACCACTCGTCACCAGCGGGTACATCAGGTGGTCTCCATTTCCTCATAAGGACCCCATTTTTCACAAAGTAACACACTGGAACTTGTGTGGCTTCAGTTTCACTAATAGCCCTCTGAAACAAACAATATATCTCGGGATCTTGCTCCTGTTCAGCGACAAGGGATTGTCGTTTGTCACCCTGAGTAGAACAAAGAGAATGAGTTGCCAAAAGAGGATCACTGTGATCAATACCATTTGATTGATCAATACCTGAGGATAAAGTGACCTCTTCAAAAGACTGACCAATACATATGTCAGCTAAAGGAATAATATCCTGATCAACATCACTCTCAAGAGCTCTTTTTGCCATAGCTCTAGTAACTGCACAAGCAGGGTACAAATCAGGGATTTTAGTTTCGACAGGATAAACTTTCTGATCCAAACAAGGCTTGTCAGTTACAAGTGGATTAACCACAACCTTATCTCCAGCTAGGTCATTGCCTAGTAATAAATGAACACCCTCTATGGGTAAAGAAGTCACTGCCCCAACAGTCACAGGTCCAGAAACTAAGTTTGATGCCAAATTTACACAATGGAGAGGAACATTTACAAAGCCGCACTCAACTCCCTGAACAAGAACACTTTCACTTGAAGAAGACTCCTCAGACAAAGGCAAAGTACCTGATAATAAAAGACTCTGAGAAGCTCCAGTGTCCCTTAATATTTTAATTGGGATAGGTTTGGCAGAATCACCAATAAGTGATATAGAACCTTCTGACATGAATGGTTCATAAGCCTCCAAAATAGAATCAGACGAGGTTTGTTTGACCCAACAAATGTATTGTTTTCAATACAAGACCGTGACCTTGACCTTGTAGAAATAAGAGCATTTGGAAAAGCTCTGTCTTTACTCTGTTGCTTATTTTTCAACTTGAAGCAATCAGAAATAACGTGCCCTTTCTTTTTACAATAAGTGCACGTAGGAAGAGATAAGGATTTCTAATCAGTCTTATCAGATGTTTGATTCCTAACAGTTGTGCTGTTGTGAAATTTGGAAGTACTCAAATGAGATTGAAATGGTTTTTTACCAGAAAACTGCTGAGAGGACGACTTATTGCCAAATGAAATTTTGTGAGTCAAGGAATAATCATCAGCCATACGAGCAGCATTTTCCAAAGTTTCCACATTCTGCTCGTCAAGATAGGTTTTAACATCACTATGGATGCACCTCTTGAACTCTTCAATTAATACGAGATGTCTGAGATTATCATAACCTTAATCAACTTTCTTGGCTAAGCACCACCTATCAAATAGTTGTTCTTTATCCCTTGCAAATTCGACATGAGTTTGTCCAGTTTCTTTTCTACTATTCCTAAATCTTTGTCGATATGCCTCTGGTACCAACTCATAAGCTTTCAAGATGTACTCCTTAACCACATCATAATCGGTGCTTTGTTGTACTGACAGTGAAATGTAGACTTCACGAGCTTTGCCAATAAGTACACTTTGTAATAACAAAGTCAAATACTCTCTGAGCCATTTCAAGTTTTCAGCTATTTTCTTGAAATGAAGAAAGTATTTATCTACTTTTTTTCCTGAAAAGGGGGTACTAACCTAATATATCTAGTAACATCAAAACCTGAACTTGTGTTTAAAGGAGTGGAGTGTGCTCTGTTTGCCAGTTCTAATTCTCTTAATTTAAATTGCATTTCCCTTTCTTCTCTTTGCATCTGCATTTGTATCTGCCTCTCTTCTTTCTGCATTTGTATCTGCCTCTCTTCCTTCTCTCTCTCCATCTGTTTCTGCCTCTCTTCTTTCTGCATTTGTATCTGCCTCTCTTCCTTCTCTCTCTCCATCTGTATCTGCCCCTCTTCTTTCTGCATTTGTATCTGCCTCTCTTCCTTCTCTCTCTCCATCTGTATCTGCCTCTCTTCTTTCTCTCTCTCTCTCTGAATCTGAAGCTTTGCCAATTCTAAATCAATCTGGTTCTTTAACTCTAATTCCCTTAATTTCCTGTCAGAACCAGATACAGGCTTTCTCTTCAAACTTAAAGCACTGCTATCAAAAATTCCCTTTCCTACTAAATACTGAATCAAAATAATCTTTATCTCCTGTTTTGTCAATGATACTTTTGCCTCAGATAGACTGTATTTTCTGGCAAGCTCGAGCAACTCATCCTTTCTCACGCACTCTAACCCCTCCTGGGTAGGTTTTAAAATGAAATTCTGAACATTAGATGCCATTGTAAATGCTTGTTGGTTTCACACAAAAATATTTCTCTATTAAAAATCTTTGCCAAAGACAAAAAAAATTCAGAGACAAAATCAATATGAATTTCAAAGATAAATTTAATATCTCTAATATACTTTAAAGAAATTCAATCCCGGAACGACGAGCCCCCAATTTCTGTTACGACTCTATGGTCTAAGAAAAATGTAACAGAAAGAAAGTGAAACCAACAAATCAAGTAAAAATCAACAAGCAATTTATTACTAGATAATTAAAATGA
Organism: Margaritifera margaritifera; assembly: GCA_029931535.1. Taxonomy (NCBI): domain Eukaryota; kingdom Metazoa; phylum Mollusca; class Bivalvia; order Unionida; family Margaritiferidae; genus Margaritifera; species Margaritifera margaritifera. The sequence goes on along the minus strand of JAQPZY010000459.1, from coordinate 105,503 downwards.
AAAATCAAAAAGTCACTTACAGTAATGTGTTTTGAAATCCTAATAATCCAATAAGAATGATTGTTCTAATCACAAGTTCTTAATATAGAATGTTCCGAATTCACGGCTGTGTCCTTGAATGTTATGATGTGCTAATGGTCTCCAAAGTCCTGATGTACTAGAAATCTTGATGTGCTGAAGTCAAAATGAAGTATTCCAAAATCTCTGAATAAGTTCAGTTAAATTCCAAAATCATCAATTAAAAATCCAAAATCCAAAAGTTTATGAGCACTGTTATAATCCAATGAATATTTAAAATAATTCCTCTCTTAGAATTTGGAATGAATTTTCACAACTGTAATAGCTCTTTACAAGACTGATGGTAATGTTGAAACTGAATAAATGTCCACCAAACATGGTATATATAAAGATTGGTCACATGACAGAATGTTCTAGAATGTGTGTCATCTTAATGGAATTTTACTTGTAAACAAAATTCAACCTTGACCTTCAAATTGAGAAAACATATTGATCAAAACAACCTAATTCAAGGACACTAGTTAAACATGTTTTTCCTGATAACATTAAGATTTAAGCAAATATTAAAGTGAAGAAACATTTATAATTTCCTAAAATATTTATAATATTATATAAACATCATACATAACAACAGACTGAAATCGTGTATTGAGGTATTCGAAATCAAAACTTCAAAAAAATGACGGTGTTTCCTATGTCAGTATGCAATTTATGTATCCTCTAGCAAGATACCGCACAAACACTTGCAAGAGCTCCTATCGCACGACGATTGTCGGCCGGCGCGCTTTGTTATGATCAATAACCTTCCCGAAGAGATAACAACAATGCACGTGGAGAAGTTATGATATTGACAACATCATGTATACGCAGCTCGGATACTGTGACAATTAACCGCTCATAATAAAAAATTGCCGAAATGACTGAGAACATAGAAAGAGCTACATGTTAAATTGGACTTAGGCTGATTTTTGAAGGTATGTTATTGTATTTCTCCAGTTTACTTGTCGCTAAGCGCTGAATCCGAATAATGTAAATATTTCATGTTGTAGGGCTAATGTGTAAACAGCTGCAAGAGCTCCTATCACAAGAAAATTTGTCGGCCAGTTCGCTTTTTCAAATGATAATTACCCTTCCCAAAAATTACATCAATGAACGGGGAGATGTTTAGAGATTGACAACATTATGTAACCGATGTTCATTTATTATGATAATTAAGTGCTCACGATCAAACGTTGCCGAAAAAATTGAGAACAGATAAAGCGCTGCAAGTTAATTTGGATTTAGGTGGATTATTGCAGGTGTGTAATCGTAGTTTTTCAGTTCATTCGTCGCTAAGCGCTGATCTGATTAATGTAAAACTTTCCTTTTGTCGGAATAAGTTGATTTTAATGTAGCTAAATATTCTATTTTACTCTTTAAATTCGCTAGTATTTAACACAAAGGGACTCAGAAGAAAATTATCACTCATGATTCAAGCTGATCAGCTGCGAAGATCATTGGACCAAAGCTGCAAGCTCAAATTATCATGGTTTACTTTATGACTGTGATAATATATATTGCTTTTTAATTTGGTGGATGAACTGCAAAATATTATGTTATAATTTATTTTGTAATAAATAGCAGAAATAGAGTACGCTTTGGTATGGTAACGTTTTGACTTCATTAATGCATCTTGACTTGGGACGTTTCACCATTCAAGGGTACTTTTTGACTCGGGTACATTTTGGCTCGAGTACGTTTTGACTTGAGTACATTTCGGTCAAGGTACTTTTTGCCTTGAGTACGTTTTGACTGTAAATGATTTGTCCCTGAACCCCAGGATCCAGCCGGTTTCATTAGCACCCTCTGTTCAAAACCCTGAATACGTGACTGTTGCTGACAGCAATATTTGGAGGTTTACCAGGAAACCACATTGCATTAGTATCGTCATACCAAAAGCGCATGTATCTGACTAGAGAAAAAATCCAATCTGTGCACTGGTATTTGACGGTACCGGGATTTCCATAGCAATATAAATCCAAGTACGCTGAACAATGACATGACATACACTAATCTCACCTTAAAGTTATCTGACACCAACTCAAGATGAAAATGTATACCTGGCATACTTCTTCCGCACATCGTCACATTTTTGTTCTAATTAAAAGTCTTTTGTTTTCTTTTCAAAGTAAACAATGACTTGAATATACAGTAAGCTCCTTGCATTTTGGAACGCTAATACTTGTGTAAATTATGAACGCCGTGCGGCAACACGACTTGCCACAATCTACCACTATCCACCACAATCCACTACGAAAATGCCACAATCTACCACAATCAACCTTAAAATACAACATATACAGTATGTATCTACTGTGTTTTGGGTGACCTTTTAAATTCTATGCTAGCTTATTTTAGTAGCCTATCAGATAAATCTACAACAATCTTCTCTAATCAGGCGAAAAACTTTTGATTCATATGCATGTAGAAAAGATACACATAATATACTTTTTATTGTATTTTAAAACATATATATATATATATATATATATATATATATATATATATATATATATATATATATATATATATATATATATAATAACTGTCATTTAAAAGTATCACTTTTTCTGTACAAACGACGGAATAAAACCTTAGCTACTACATATGTACTTCCATAGATTTCTTTTTGATATATATTTTTTGTTTCTTACATATATTAGAACGTCCAAGGTAACTGGCAGATGTGACATACAGGGTATGTAATGTCCTGTGTAATTTGAAGATGTGAAATCCCGGTTCCAAAACTACAACGTGTCAGAGGTTATGTCGTTTTGCCTGGTGTGGGAAGGGTGCAATGCCTGGTCCGGCTGTTTTAAATGGGGTCAGCAGGATGCAATACTCAGTTATGTTGTTTTAATTTGAGTCACACTTCTTTTCATCAATTTAAGCATTCAGCCCCTCAACATACACATGCTGACTTTCAAAAGACAGAGAAGCACAGGGGCCCGGATTTTCTGTCGGCGGGTCTGGTTTTACGTGTATGTGGTGTCTAAATCAATATACGTGGCATTCCGTTTATTTATTATTGTATTTTTCCTGTTGTCAGTGAGTTCAATTCTTAAAATGAAGTATAACAATTTCAAATCATTTTGAAATGTCGCATTGAAAACACTTATCTTAATAATTTTTGGGGTGTTTGCTTTTCGGTTTGAATAATTTCGTTCACTATTTGTTTCTTGCTATATTTAGTACATTTTGCAATGAAGTATGAATCTTAAAATATTTGTTAAAGGTCGCATGTCTTAATGCTTGCAGATAAGTACAATAAGGTAGATAATGTCGTATGCCTTTGACAAAATTTGTATCTCTTTTACATGACTTGATGGACGGAGAGTTCAAAGACTTGAGAAGTGCATTACTAGAGACTAGTGCATACCGAATCACTGACAGTCACAGACAGTTTAAACTTCCGAAGACAGAATAGGTGACACAAACTAATGAAAAAAGACAGAGACTGTACAACAAGTTCAGAAGCTTCATTCTGAAAGACAGTAAATACATGACATCAACAGACAAACAGTCAGAAATCGTGACATATTGGACACACGGAAAGAAACCAGAGAGACGGACGGTGAGAAAAACAGAGACTAAGACAAATATATTATATTATCCTTGAAACACATACGCCGCAAATCCACTATTGGATTACAGTAATGTGTTATTAAATTGGTATATTTCAATGAACATATTTCTCGTCACATGATTATTTCTGTGATGCAGTGTATACTAGTAATCTGTCCGTATCAGCATGCACCCGCGAGAATTAATGGCTTGTGGAATTATTCACTGTTAAATTAATTTTAAAGTTCGTTTGCCGTAATAATTAAACATTAGGTGAAGTGATAAACTGTACTTTTTATTTATTTATAATGAAATCATGAGAAGAAAATAAAATTCAATTCACATCTATTTTTTCATTGATTTTCTTAATTCTTCCATCTTTTATTAATTTTTTTTTACAGAATTCCGTCAGCTTTGGATAATGGAAAGCCGAGAATCCGGCTTAATACAGCGAAATTAGAGGAGAAACTTATACGCACCCATAAAGCCAGGTAGTAGCAGTGAACCTGAGTGCAGCAATAAACATATTTGTAATATCTGCATATTCTGTTTATTGGAATATATAAATTAAACACATAAGCATTTATGTCTTGCAAATATTTTACAACTATGAAATGATTAAATTTTGAAATATGTTCAAAAAGTTATCTTTGTGTATGACACCCATTTCTCCAACTGTCCGGTATCCCATATTATTCCTCCAATAAGAGACTTGTCTCTGATTTTCACTGCACTCAAGGTTTAAAAAATGGTTAACGACAGGCTGTCGATACGCTTAAAAGCCATCATACATCATCATCCAGAGTGTGCATCCTGTCACGGACATAGATTCCTCCTTTAACAGAGTATGGACAATGTAACTGCTCTTAAGCATGCATAAACACTTTCTGTTGTACAGTAAATACGTGCACGTGCATAAATATGAATCCACAGTATTTATCTTACCAGAAGCTTTCAGACTTTTATGTTTTTGATTTTATTGAATTATTTGGATTACTTATGTCACTTTTCATTTTTAATGTACTTATTAGTATGTTTTGAACAGTATGCCTATTATAAAACAGCTTTCAGCTTGTCTGTCTCCTTCTTAATTATTTTTGCGTGTGTGCAAGGGAATGTCCGGTATTCTCGAGTTCCGTCAGTATATATAATGTATATGTGATATTTTAAGGTCGATTGTGGAACATTGTGGCATTTTCGTAGTTGATTCAGGTAGATTTTTGTGGATTGTGGTATTTTGTGTCATTTTTGCAGTTGATTGTGGTAGATTGTAGTGGATTGTGGTACTGTATATGTGGTATTTTAAGGTCGATTGTGGAATATTGCATCATTTTCATCTATGATTGTGGTAGATTGTAGTGGATTGTTGTAGATTGTGACATTTTCGTAGTGGATTGTTGTAGATTGTAACATTTCCGTAGTGGTTTGTGGTAGACTGTAGTGGATTGTTGTAGATTGTGGTAAATCGTAAAGCCCCCAAAAAAAGACTGCAAGAAAAGTGGTTGATTGACAAAGGTAACCTATTAAGGCAGGCATGTCCTTATATCCATCCACACATACGTGTATATTTTCTTACTGATATTTAGCAGAGTATTTTGTATTATGCCATTTGACGTAAAAACTCTCCCATTTACAAATTGCATACTCAGAAATCTTTTCAGGCTTAACGGTTAGCTTTATTTATTTCTTACATTGAATCATATTTGGTGATTCACAAGTAAATCTATATCTGTAAATGTAAAGGTTTAATTGCAACATAAATAAATTCATCACTTAATTAGCTTGTCTCTATATTTGCTATATCAAAAAGAAATTGTTTCTTTGAAATGGAAAAATCACGGAGATGTTTGCATTCGATCTTTAGTCATTCAGTAGAATTCTTAAGGATCAATTTTACAGTTTCAACAGAATTATTACACACACAACAAATTATTTTGAATTTTACCAATTTTACTGAAAAAGGTATTTGTTAGTAAAACTCTATGCACCATTTTAGTTTCAAACCACCAAAATTGGGGCACTTAATCTCTTTCTGTGGCAGGGAAGCTAATTACTCCATTAATTCTCCTCTAAATCATTAAATTCCACATTGAAATTTCTTTTTAAAGATTGGTCGCAGTTGCTGACATTTATTTTTATACATTCTTATACGTCTCATAGAATAAGTAAAATGGATGTGTGCAAAAATGTGGTAGAATTTTTGAGGTAACTTTTAAATCGACATTATTACTGTAGCTTTTTCATAGTGTTTAGTAACCCTCAAAATTCTACAAGTTTGTGTGGAGTCAAAATGTATTGATATAGCTTTCCTTTTAAATCTAGGAACCATTTAACTCACCATATTATTTATGTATAACATTCCTTTTTCAACCGTATATTCATATATTCATATATTACACGAGAATTCCAATTAAAATATTGGGAATCATGTATCTTTCTGTATGTAGCAATTACTCTTTTATTTTGTAGTGACCAATTATCATATACTTCAATATACCCTGAAAGAAAACATCTATCCAAAATTTATTTTCCATATGAATTTCTTAAAGAACATCTATTTTAAGCCTAAAAAAATTGTCTACATGTGAAACAAAGATAGATAAAATATGTTTTTCCATTTCGGTTCAGAAGTCATTATTCTTATTTACTGATGTAATTCATATTTTCCAAATTACAGAAATATTTTGTTCCCTGTTTTTCCTCCTCAATCCTTTTTACTAGTGATCTTATTCTCACGCCTTCCATTTTTTCCTCCGAATTTCTTCTAACTTGTTCTTGTTCTTCTCTAAAGTCTGTAATTGATCAGCTTGATGTCTTTGTTCAAAAAGATTAGTTTTATTGATACGTTGTTTCTCCATTTAATATTGGCTTCATTTTATAAATGAAGATATGCCATTGTTTTCCCTCTTGTTTCTGAAATTAACATTTAGACCAAATGGTGATTATTTATGAAAAATTCATATCAAAAGCTGGAGTTTGCTCAAAATTAAATATGTGCTTATGGTAAATATGTTGACTTTTCCATTGATGCATTGCTTATTTCACATTTTAATGTATAATCAGTATCCCGAAACAATAAATTATGATATTTTCAAAATGTTTTAAGCTTTTCAGTTTTTCTAAAAAATATCTTTTCAAGGCAATAACAGTCCGAAAAACAAGTTATATAACTTCTTCTTCCATCATAATGAAAAGATTTTCAGAAATAGAAAAAGAAGTCTTGTCTTGCTTCCTTAATTGGATTGTTTTGTTTGTATAATAAATCTTCAATTGCCAATATTTATATCTGCCCATAAGTCAGTTAAATTACATTGCACACACATATTAAGAACTACATTTCTCGCCCTGTGATTAATTATAACGATATAATTATTAGTATCGAAATACGTGTCCATTTACTTACTTGAAGTCACTGCCAAGTATTGCCTATTCATTACTAAACTTCGTAATATCATTGTTGTCTTCAGTATACAAACTACGATTATCTCGTTTTGGACTATACATATTAACAATGGTGAACCTATAGGTTTGTGTTGACAAATAGAGGATAAGCTTATTACCAGTATTATCACTCTTAGTTTTATGTATTGTGAATTGAAGGTTATCATTGAATAAAATATCTACCCTTTTGAATTTTAGATGACAAACACTAAAAAACATTCATACCCCAAACTTATCGTACGTAGTAATCTCATTTTTTAATAAAATTAATATCTTCTAATATATAAATATGATATTTCTTTTGGTTTAAATAATTAAAAACATTACTTCCTTTTAGTGGAGCCCCCCTAATCCTTGACAATTCATTGTTACAACACTCAACGTATCATCCATGTGGTACAAACAAATATATGGATATACACCATGAAGTGGATACGAATTACTATGTGCATGGACTGCACATATGACGACTTTGATACAATCATATTGAACAAGATAGCAATTCTTATATATTCTTCATATATAGCCGTCCTAAAAAGTAGGTGTAAAATAACAATACATAAATTGAAACCAGAAACAGAAACAAGAGGACAGAAAATTGAAGAAAAACACGATATAAATGTATTATGACAGATAAGAGGAAAGAAAAGAAATAGAAAGGTGATCGAAATAAAGTGGCAAAGAAAGAAAACTTTTGTCATTGATCATATACATACACGTGAAACAAAATATGAGCTGTTCAATCGAATATAAGCAAAATAAAATCCAAACGAAAAGCTACATAACAATCCACACATTTTGAAACGCGAAAACACGTTGCAAAAATTGGTCCAGCACCGTAAAGTTCCAAAGTCATAGCTACTCATGAAATAAATCATTGAACGGAGCCGCTGCATACAAATGACGCTTATCTACGCCTATTTGGCTAGAGATTTCAGAAATCAAGCTTATAGTTAGGAAAATGTACATAATTATTTTTTTCTAAAACTTGTAAGAGTCCAATATATGTTCAGTCTTTAGCTACTCATTCTCGCCTAGATGCTCATCAGTCACTGAACGTAATATGAGTCATCTAAATCTCTATAACGTCCAGCAGTACTATTGTAGTTTGAAAACCGACATTCAGAAGGTACATCTGATCAACCAGTAAGCATAATTGTTACACATCTAAAAATCGACTGTTAATCAACATGAAGGCTTAACATCTACTTTCATATACGAAAACTGTTGTCAGAAGGTAAAATACCATTACCTATTGAACAAGTTTTTAATCCAACCAACAATAGTATAGATCTAAAAACATCTAACATAATATGCAATAAATTTAATATTTCTCCAAATAGTGACTGGAGAAATATAAATGGTAAAAATAAATATCTGATTGATAATGGTCCTGAAGAACATGATTCTAGACATCGAGGATTTGCAGAATATACACCAGTTAGGTGCTAAGTGCTTACAAATATAAATATAATAACGGAGTTGGTAGATATTAATACCGGGAGAAATATGTCTGCTGACGAAATTAATAAAATTCTAAAGACTAATACAAAAAACAGGATGGACTCACATTTCCTACAAGATAGCAAAGGACTAACAGAATAACTAACATCTAGACTAAATCAAAGTATAATGTCTGATGTGATATGTATTTTAGGTGACCAAGTACAGAATAGAACATCTATTGCACAGTCTGTTTCCACTGTTCAAGACCTGTAAAAAAGTGAATTCAAAATTTAATTTTAGGTAAACAAGGCTACGATTTCAGCAAAATATTTCATATTCAAAATTTCTACAAAAATATGCTATTGGTATAAGTTTGTTACCTAGTGATATCGTGATGAAAATAGATAGCATAGTATGTTACAATAACAGTTTACAAAAGACATCAGATACATTTAGTGTATCTATAAATACTGCTACAAACACCGATGTGATAAAAAACATGAAATTCCAGCAGCTTATAAAGAGTCTGCAACAAGTCTTTCAGTGATAGATTACGAAGTTACTGGCATAAAAGAAGAGAACATGAGTAAGAATTGTGTGCACAAGAATGATAAAAATGGAGAAAGTCTTGTAATCAGGAAGGCAGGAGTTACATCTCCTAAGACAGATACAAAACCTTTTTCATTATGACAATGATTGCTGGGGATGGTGAAATGTACTTTTTACGTAGACTTCTTTTACCTTATCTGGGAGCCCTATTAATTTTTATTACTTTTGTTAAAAATAAAAAATCTTACTAAAATTGCGGCGAAGAAGCTAATTAATGCAATAATTAAAAAAATGATATTATCATTTAATAAAGAAATAACTAGCCCAGTTAATGTAAAATGTCAGCTTATCACACTACCAATAATGACAGGTAATGAATCTGGTGCTATTTGCATTTAACACAAACAAATAGTTGGCAATATTGTGCATACCTCTTTTAAATTTATCAACGAATGTATCCGTATCACCTTTATCGCCACTCGCAATATCAGTTGCTGCTCTACTTTCTTCTCTTAAACCTTTTACAAACTTTCCTATGGTCAATCCAAGTATTGTTGTTCTCATATCTATAGCTGTAAAAATAACAGCAATTGTTACACGTTTCTGAAACAATTTGTTTCAGTCTTTCGCATAATAATAATTTTTGTTTCACTTTTGAATCAAACTTATTAATATTTTCTCGAAAGTTGCTTTGCAAATCTGTTAATGGCAACTATTTCTGCATTTTTGCTTTCATAAATTTGCAATATTTCCTTTAATTAGCTCTGCTTTCTACATATTTACATTCCTGAAATCTTGTATTTATTTCCGCTATCTGTTTGTCATACATTTCAACAACTGATTTCTCTAGATACGGCATCTGGAAAACATCTTAATTCTCCGTGTTCTTATGGATTAAATAATCTGTTAACATTTCCTTCTTGAGAATAACCTTTTTCTAAATATCTTTTAGCTTATCAATTTCGTTCTTAAAATAAATAGTTCCATTACTAAAAACAATATGTAATTCACTTCATTAAGAACTCTTCATGCCAAAAACTTTCGTGTTAGGAGCTAAGATTTTATTTTGACTTCTTTGTCTAATTCCTATTAATGCAATGTTCTAATCGACAAGCAGTTATAAAAGATGGACAGAAAACCAAGAAAGAAAACGAAATGTTTGTAAATACTTGATCAGCTAAAATATCAAAGTCATTATCAAATGTAGTAATACCAGCAGAGAATATTTCTTCCAATTGATAATTTAAACTAATTACAGAAAGAATGAAAAGGAGACCACAAGACAACACATGGAATAAGATGCTTTACCAGGTTTCTCTTATTTAATTTTGCATTACCTCTTTCTGCATTCAGTGCAAGTTTTAAAAAATTTAAACATATACATTAAAAAACAGTAGACGACAGTGAAAGAAACGCGAGCAGACGGGAAGCGAACAAGTTGTAGGGAAGTTTCAAGTTCATGAAAACAGAAAACAAAACATGAAAATAAAAACATAGAAACTAATGTTAAGTAAATGTGTAATGGATGTTATGTAATAGATGAATTTGTTTCTTTAACAGTTGGTATAAAATTGTTGCTTTATTTATTATATATGTTTACCACTAAGTTAAACATTTTTAAAAATTATATAAAAATGATGCAAAAGAGGATAAGTGAGAGAATCGAACAAGTTTGTAACATACAAAATTAATCAATTATCGTGTTAGCAGTTTTTAAAGGTTCTACTTTTCTATTGTGTTCTTGTATTTCTTTTTTTGTGATGGCATTTTATCATTTTTTTTCCTGTTTTCATTAGCTCTCATGTAGCCCGTATTTGATCAGTGGCAACTTTCTGTCTGTTGCACTCGATCAAGAAAATCAAAAGATGCACAAGGAACAACATGCTCTATGTCTAGAGCTTTTATATCAGCACCGTCGGGCTATGTAAAATGCAGCAAAATTTTATAAAAGTTAATTGATGAAACAGTAAGCGTTTTTTAAAGTTATACCAGATTTGATTTTTGCACTTTGTTACGGAATTATGTATATGGAATTTATAATGTGCCGAAACTTTTATTCTATGACTGTACTTTAAAATTGTGTCAAATAGTGAGTCACATTTAAGTTTGGTTAAGTTGTGCTTTAGTCAAATAAACAACATGTTTACTGACCTTTTATTCAAGGTCAGAGTTGTTTATCATCTTTTGAGTATTTTTCCACTAAAATAGTATTGCATTTTGGGTTGTAATATGACACGTTTCCTGTTGTGAAATATGTCATTGGCAAGCATTATTTAAGACCTTGATATACGAATTGTACACATTCCAATTTTAATACGATCAGCTTTTTGGAATCATCAGATGTTTGAAATAATAGCCGTGCCGAAATCTTGTAGTTCTGTGATGCCGTAATGCTGTATTGTTGTATAAATAATTCGAAAGGAATTATTTAATGGAAGATTCATCGAAGTTACCATGGATTACTCACTAAAGTTTGGAGTTGTCTTTAGGACTTTTGAATGCCTGTGAACATTCTGAAAGATGATCTGGATAACATTATCGTGGTATATCAGGACATTCCAGACCCATTCATTCGGAACAATCTTTTATTTGGAACATTCATTCATTTGGAACATTTTCTAATTTCTATATGTGATTAGGACACTAAATTTATTGGATTATTTGGATTTTAACACACGTTACTGTAAGTGTCTTTTGATTTTCACATTGGTTATTTAGAAATAAATTGTTTGTTGATTTTACAAACATTGTTGGTTTCACTTTCTTTTGTTACGTTTTTTATACCATAAGATCGTAACAACTTAAAATGATAACTCCACCCCAAATGGGATATTTTGCGTTTTTCATTGTTGCGATATCTGAAATGACTTCTTTCTGTTGCATTTTGGACATACCTTGGACCCCAATTATTTAACACTGCCATTTTGTAATGAAATATTACTAACATTGTACTATTCTCTCCTTTCAACATGTTCTTACAATGGGTCTAAGTAGAGAGCAAAAGTGAAACATTCTTTAAAATAGCTTAGTTAAAAGATGATGTTGAAATATTTGCATCTGGCTGAAAAATTCAAGTTTACGTTAACTACTGATTTTGCTGCAAAATAAAAGGCAGTGAGAACATTAGTGAGGACATTTATAAGGTTATAGAACAATCTGAAATGGAAACTTCACCAAAGAAGAAAGATACACGTAGAGATGAACTTGGAAAACAACTTGGAACACGTTCACAATAATTAAAAAGGACAAAATAGAACAGAAAAAACAAGAGCAAAACTAAGATTATAACTGAAAGAAGTCAATATGAAGCAAGTATCCCCCAAATACTGTATTACTTAGTAGGTGGAGTAGTTATCGTCTTAGTTTAGGAATTATGTATTTAAAAGCATACCCAACGAGATATTTAAAGAACTTCAATACCGCAATATGTATGCCAAATGATCCGATATATCAATTTCATGAAATGCTTTGATTTATATATAATTTTCATCAAATAAATGGCAAGAGAGAAAACTATCATAATTAACCGTATTTACCATGCAGAATCATAATCAGCTCGCAGCTCTTACCTTTAGTTCCAGCAGTCTTTTAAAGAAGACGTTTAAGATGTCAACAGAGTCACAAACACAAATACATTTGGTAGAAGGCTTACGGTTAATTATTCAGATTTCATTATCTCAGTTTACAACTGATTATTTAATAGCAGAATGGATTCTACTCGACAAAATAATTAAGTAAGAGGATAAATACATATCAATTCTAAAATCTAGGTCAAAGAAAGCAAAGCGAGCAACTTTAGAAAATAAGCATGAAACATTCCTACTGTAATTCATAAATCCAAAGCTTGAGAATAGAAACCGGAGCAAAAATAAAAACAGAGGCCACTCATTTCTTACATCTAAATGGGAGAGGAAATACCAAGTGCACGACTATTCTATTCAATATTACCACCGACATACAACCGAATTTATTTTAGGCTGATAAAGATCAACGAAATGAAAAATGATCTGGTTAAAGGGATCAACATTATAGAGGTGTTAGAAAAAAAGGGAAAAAGAAGCATACAAGCGTTTAAACTGGGTTACGGTTAGCATGGCAACTGATGTTGCAGCTGCTGGCTTAGAAGTTGCAGGAATAGCAAATGGATTTATTATCCCTTTACCTTTTAGTGGGTTCGGTGCAACTTTATTTGGGTTTGTTGCAAAAGTGAATAAAGACAATATAGTATACAGTAACGTTATTAAAGACAATCTAGTATATAACAAAGTTTTAAAACTCGATGAGATTGTAATCTGTGTTGCAAGTTAAACAGTATCAATGATATGGTGAGTACAGCGATAAGCAATAATGAAAGAAGACAGAGGGAATTTAATCTGATAGTTACAAAGTGCAACAGATACAAAGATATTTTTTTAAAAAATGCAATTTGTAAAACGTTGTTAATACAGAAATCAAAAACAATTAAGAGTTAGAAAAAAGAAACATTTTTGAAGAAGGCAGGAAAATAAAAAAGAAATAGCTTTCAGAGAAGCTTACAACATCGAGAAGCATGTCAAAAGATACAAAATAAACCGCAAAGGTATAATTGACGAAGTTATACGATGTAAAACTTTAGCTATTGGTTGCTTGGATGTTAATTGTTTTAATTTAAGCTACTTAAATGGAAAGTTTCATCACCATAGAAGGGCAACCTGAGAAAGAGATATATTTTTCAAATCCAATTGATAACACAGATGATAAATTATCAATTACATTAAAGAGAATTGATTAAGTAGTCTATTATGTTTCAAATGATATAAACTATAATATATTATATTACATCAACGATAAGAATGAAGCAAAAACTGTTTTAATTCCAGATGTATTTTATTTCATTGAAATCTATATGAACACAGTCAAAGTGGAAATGACTGGTATATAACGATCATTAAGAAAGTATTGATATTGACTGATTGAAGCGCAATTCACAAGTTGTAGTAAGTCCTAGCAATAGTTGCACAGGATGCATAACCATCTGCAACTCTAGATTACTAGAATTCGTTAACCAGAAATCTACACAGACATCTGTTGAATATAATACAGTTTATGAATTTGTGAAACCTAAAAATGTATACAGTTTCTTATACTAGGCCCTGTATTCACGAAACACCCCAACTTGAGTGCACACTCAAGCTCAAATTAATATAGCTAACACACACAGAAATAATTGAAATGCAAAATGTTTCAGAGTAGTAATATATTTAGATACATATGTCTGTTATATATGGACAGTTTAATATGTAACAAGTTAGCAGATATAAGTCTCATTATAAAGGTTATTTAGAGTTTGAGTGAGCAGTCAAGTTGAGGAGTTTTGTGAATAAGGGTCCAGAAAAAAACCCCAAAAATTAACATAACGGCAGTTATTGATATTTGCTTTAGTCATTGCCTGTTAAAAATGTTTTTATCGCGATTTCATTTTCTGTGTTGTAAATAGTGCATACAAACAATTGCAAAGACGAACCATAAATAGGTTGAATGTTAGCATTAGAGACGAAGAAAGAAAAGTGATAGATTTCTGACCGTAACGTATGTACTAAACATGGCTCAGATAACAAATTTGCATTCTAACGTTAAAGTAAATAACGTAATCAACATTGAAACGTTTCACTTAAAAGTGATTCTGGTAATAATCCCGTAGAAGAGAAAACAACTACAACTTTAGGCGAAATATGTTGTGATCTAAACGTCAACACTACTCGTATTATCAGTGTGGCAAATCCGATATAAAATAATATGCTACTAATATAACTTATGTTAACAAATACGTAAGACCTTGGATAATAAAACAATCTGAAATATATCTAAACATTAAACCTTCGCTGTACTAATGTACTAACAAGAATCAGTTATATCCAAGTGTTATTAATTCCAAGTAATCCTTGTGAATATGGAGTATCACAAGTTCTAGAAATGTTTCCGATAATTCCACGGAGCTGAACAATTCTTAATAGTTAAGAAGCAGTACTAAATCCTAAATGTACTGTATAATGATAATAATATCACTGAAGCAGAATATCCTCACACAAAAGGAACCAATTTCGTTTATGACCTCTCAGGCTGAACGAACTATGAAAGAATCCAAAACACAGCAATGCATCTTATTATATAGCTTCTGACTGCGCAGAACAGAATAAGGAAAACCAATTTAAACTGTATTGCGACTTAAAAACAATTTAATCCTTCAAAAAAACAACCTTCTCCGAACCAATCAGAAACTAGGCTATGCGTGATACCGCTAATGTACCTTTCCACTGACGTTATTACCAGTCAACAAAGTATTGACTCTTATAGAACATGGAATCCAGGTCAACAGTTCAACAAATTCTCACGCTCTAGGTCAAGTGATATGATTAATGTTTAACCGACAATATTTCCCAAGACCAATGTACTGAGTCACATAGAAATACCGTATATGTACTTTCTGCAAGACGACAGCTGTTAGACTGTTATGCAGAGATCATAAAACTATACCATTATTTAAAAACGAAAATAATACATAATTATGTAACAGGATATATTAAGGTTATTTGCTAATTTTGTTCAAATGAAATACAGTGAAAAAAACTTTAAATTAGCCATTAGGCACATGTATAAAACCATCTAAGACAAAAAAAATACCAATAAACCAAAACTAACTAACTTAAGAGAGATTTCTTTATCGCATACAGAAAAAGTTCTTAACTCTGATATCTCCTTGACAATGACAAGAACAATCAACATTTTGTTACACTGCTGTAGATTGTTTTATTTAGCATTTAAATAACGTGAGCTATATATTTGAAAGAACCTCCTAAGATGAGTAATATATAGTGTTACAAATTGTAGAAAGACAAAGTTTGCACTAGATTTGGTTGTAACGGAATATTATAGCTTTTTTATTTTTATCTGTCCATCATTTATATACAGTAAGAGCCACAACAGAAAATGGCTTTTTCCATTTTACATACATTTAACACAACTCACGAGTTGTTTGTCTCGCAGGTCTTTGAATAGGCATGTGTAATCAATTAGCCCAGAGTCGGCAAACTGGGACATATGTGTCATGCTGAGGAATCTTTATCTACCTTCATGGAACCTAGCCCCTGGGTTATAACCTATTATCTATTGATAACGACGTATGTTTTCTGATCAAGACTTTCGGACCCGTAAGATCTTTGAGGATAACCTCGTGACGGTACGTTCCACCAAATCCAGACTCAACCTTAACCGCAACATCGACACAGGCCAAGCCGTCCTTTATCTATCGAACTATTTGATGTATGACTTTATTACAACCATATAAAGTCACGTTACGGTGCCAAAGCACAAATGCTCTACACCGATACTGACAGCCTGCTGCTGGAGATAGACACGGAAGACATCTATAGGGACATGGCGGAGGATGGCGACCTCTACGATACGTGTGACTCTCCAGAAGGTCATCCCCTACACAGTGACGCTAACAAGAAGGTGGTGGGAAAATTTAAGGACGAATATAACGGAGTTCCTATCGCTCAGTTTTTCTGACTACGCCCCAAGATGTACTCCATCCTGCGAGCAGACAGTGTAGGATCCCAAAGGGTCAAGGGTGTAACGAGATCGACGGTCAAGAATGACCTACGGCACAAACTATCTCGCGAGAGCCTCACGCCGTAAAATGAGTTTCACCACAACAACGCAGCCACACGTAATAAAAAATGCCAGATAGAGGTGTATAGCCTGACGAGCCTCTCTTCGCAGGACACGAGCAAATTGATCCCGAAGGGATCACGCTCGAGTCTATGGCCAGGTCCAGCACAAGTGAAGGCAGAGAAAGAGTTTGAAGAGTTTATATAACTCCCTACTGGAGACCTAAGCATATGACGCAGCCGGCTAGGTTCTTCTCCTTGCTTATCCTATGGGTGGGGTCAACAATATATGCAGTACGTAGGGTAATCTTAGGACATGGCGTAAAGTTTGAGACCTCCAATTTGACTCAAGGAGCTTCTCGCTGTTTAAGAATACCCTTGGAAGGTAGTTGAGTATCATCTGGCACGATCTGCAGTTCTTCTCGCACGAACGGCTGATCACCCACATTATTGAGGGATTTATCGAGGTGGTATATGGCGGACTCGCCAGGGATTTCCCATCTCTTGAGCATAACGCTCATATTCAGCGACCCTACCAGGTCAGTGGAGCGGCGAGTCCCACCCTCCAATTCAACAGGCGCGTGCAAGTAGCGAATCGAAGGGCTGCACGTGAGATTTCCCTGGTACTCTGCAGTTATGCAGGCGGGGAGCGGATGGCGTTGACTGGCATTGCGCCAGTAAGCCGAGTAACCTCTCCATCCAGGGTGGCCACCACGACCTCAGTCACCGAAACCACTCCACGCTGCGCCTGGGCGTAGTGGTGCCTAAACAGCCGCTCGGCTTAGGACACCGGAGCGGTTTCCGTTTGTGGATCCGGCAAGCGTGGCGGCAACCTCGGTAGCCTTCTTGCTCTATATGCGCCATCTAACTTTGTCGTGCGGCAGGAACAATACGTCGGCCTGATGGACCTCGTCGGGGTCGAGACGCTAAAACTCTAGTGGACAACTTTGCGAAGCGCCAGCAGGTAGATCTGGTTTTAGCCACTCCCTGTCAGTGTCTGTAGAGACTCGAGGGGCCGCTGCCAGATTTTTAGCCGCCGTCAGCTCCTTCCATTAACCCATGGGGCTGCAGTAAACGAATGCAAGACGGGCCTTCATCGCTCAAACCTATTGTGCCACCTTCAGGTGGCTGTGCGCCCACCGACCGCAATCTTGGCGTTCAATTCGCCCGTAACTAGAATGAGCAAAAAGCTCGCCGATAGCGGGTCCCCGGATGGCGTTTTGATCGTGGATCAGGTCCACGTCGATCTTGTGCCGGCCCTGCATGTTGTTGCTGAGCGAGTATGCCAGGCGGTGCCGATATCATGCGGCGTCCTCGCGGTTGATTGGCTCCTCACCCAGTTTGGGATTGCTGGCGGCGTCGAACCGGATGTCCAGCCGGGTCCCGGACCGGCAGTAGTTATAGCGTGGCAGGTGTTTTCCCCGGTATACCTACTATAGGGTAGCCCTGGTAGCTTTCCTAGGATGGCCGCGAGGTCTCCGCCGCATTTTTTTTCATGTCCCCACGAATGTGACCTTTTTCGCGCCGCACAAGGTCCAGGACCGCAAGAGGGCTCCCTAGTCGTTGGCCAGGACAACTACGACCGTTTCAGTTTTGTGACGGCAGCTCATTTAGGAGGATGCCGCATGCGTTCAATAAGTATGGATGTCGTTGATTTTTCTAACATATGGAGTATTAAACAGTCGCGGCATTACTGGTCGGTACCGCCCTACGGCGCTCACGAGCTGCTGATCGGCTAGTGAGGTGGCAGCAAGACTGAATTGTTGCTGAACCGCCTGATGCGCAGGATGAAGAGGGGCTGGCTGTGCCTGGTTGACTCCCGCGCGGACGAGTAAGCGTGCTACTACGTGCTGCAGCATATTAGCAACTCAACCGTCCGCAAGAAGATGGCACTTATGTGCGCGGTCACCCGTGAGCAACCTATACAAGGCGATGAGGTCAACGCCGTAGAAGATGACGTGATCATGGATAGACAAAAGTATTGAACCAGCCTCAACATCCCCAGGAGGCACAACAACAGAGACGTGCTGTACCAAGCCCATGGGTACGCCCACATTCCAAAGGTGTTCCGCAATAAAGCCAACAACTCGAGCAGCAAGAGACGGTCTTCGACCTTGAAACAAAGTTCGCCTCCGTCATTAAGCCCTATAAGGCGACCGCGAAAGCCGCTGAAGACACTCGCATCGAAGTCAAGGGCAGTAAGCAGGCGGTCTGGGACTTTAGGGAAGAAACCATAGCGGCGATGGCGAGGATTTCTCGCGCCATTGCTGCCACATTATGAGCGTTGGCCGAATACCCACCAGGATGCAAAGGTTTGCCGATCAGGGTTGCCAACAGTTTACCGATCAGGGTTGCCAGTATATCCTGGAACATGGTGCTGAGGAAGTTGCGACCGTGATCCCATCAAACTGGGAAAACATGCTGTTGCACAAAGGCTACACGATTAATAAAAACAATATAACAATGGAAATTCTGTTCCAATAACGATATTAGGCCAGATTTGAATTAAACCTTATGCCTTGTAACCAACGATGCAATATGGGACAAAACAAAATGTTGACTCACTGTTTTAACTTTGCGATTAATGTTCTTCTCACCCATTTTGAAATTAATGTTCACATATTATAATATTTCTTTTGGTTGTTCACAGCAAAATAATTTGCATTGATTTTCTTTTTTTTCACATCACAAATTATATTGTACATTCTTATCACAAGCTTTAATCTAAATTATTTTTCACTTACTTCATATAACGGTATTTTTTGTGTACTGTAATCAAGACTACTGAGCGAAAGTCACAAATCTTTAAAAAGTTCATGTTTATTTATTTATTTTCATATTTATTCTCTTTGTCTGCTGTATGTCTGTCAAAATGATTTTAATTGATTTTATTTCTCCTAAACACCATATAAATAATCATATGAATATTTTTGTTCTTTGCACCATTTTGCTTCAAAATGCAAACAATACTAACATTCAAACAACTACATATAAATTGTAGACCAAAAGTTTGTATCGACAACAATCAATGAAATTGCTATAGAGACAAACACACAAAAACACAAACACATATATATATATATATATATATATATATATATATATATATATATATGTCTGCGATCACGGCATATAACAACATTGAAGTCACGACTTTAAATCGACTCATTTCAACTAACAGTTTCACAGTGAATGTTTTCTTTAAATCAAATGGCCGCTGGCAGATTACTGGCTGGAACTGACGTATCGTAGAGTCCAAGAATCACGAATAAAATCTATACGTCTCTGAGTATTAAATACTACCCTGTTGTTGCGCTATTACCTACAGCTCAATAAACTCTTGTCTGGTCCAATATTTTAGTTTTTGATGACTCACCTGAGTATACCATACACGCAATTTTCAAACACCATTCTTGTTGTCCTAGCCTCCAAAGGCGTAGACTCGCAATTTATAAAAGTCATTTTCTCCGAATGGTGTATATACCGCGGCGGCCGCGAAAGATATTTCGAAAAATAAGATGCGTCTGTGGCAGTTGGGGCCAGACCACAATTAATTCCCTATATATTACGTACACACATTTTTCCAAGCTGAACGCACAGCTACATTACAATCACACCAGGACTCTTAGGGGTTATAGTGCTATTATAGATCATTGCACACACCAAGACGTGACAGCACGTGCTCAGTATAAGTGCGTTTAACAGCAGATCCAACAGGGGTCATGATTTCATTTGCGGGTCGATCAAAACATAGTTTGTGACCATATCTCACTCTGATTTTACGTGTGTAATTCCACCACATTGCTTTCAGAACCACATTAAAATGCATCTCAAAATAATAAAAAAATGATTCTTTCCAAATTATTCCATGGCGAAAATCAGTTCCTGTCATGAATATTTTCAACAAAAGGCACAGTCAAACGAAACCTCTAAAGTTAGATATAAACTACTTAGTTTTGTTACTGACCCGAAAGTATTTTGTCCTGGTCAGACCCCAGTTAGACAATATATTTCCATTCCGATGTTTACACCATATTTTATTATGTAATTGGTACTCTTTCACCCCTTGCCTTCAATTAACAATGCAACCAACCTTGGAATTTGTATGCCAAGGATCAGTACTGCCTGTATTTGTCTCCGAAAAATCTTATTGTGTTAAATAGGCTTGCCTGTAGCTTTTACATTCTGGGGGGTTTCAAATATTCTATAGTAAAACCTCTTAAGACCAAAATCCCATTGGACTAAGTAAAAGTTTCGGTATTGAAGGGTTTTCTGTTTACTGAGGTTCTCAAGTTTCTCCTAAAATCAGATTGAATCAGTTATGTACTCTGACTTATAACATAATGTACATATTGATTAGTGCCTACGTTACCTTCTATTAATAAACGATATTGTTTCTATTGATATTTATAGTGTAAATATTTACACAGTTTTTGTCGAAAGACATGAACTTATACTTTAATGTAAATTTACATCATTTGATAAACTGTTCCTAGCTGATAAATATGTGAGAACGCACTAATATCCGCGAGGATACAAAATTGATTCAAGCAAGCAAACAGTGCAGAACATGATATAGAAATGGTTAATATAAAATCAAACAGCAAATTCATCTTACTGTATTATTATTTAATTAAAAAGACAATTAATTGTTTATTAAATCCTGTAAAATGTTATATTTATGTGTATATATATATATATATATATATATATATATATATATATATATATATATATCAATGCTACCATTACATAAACAACTGATAGGTTTCTAATAGAAACATTCTAACACTGCAAACATATTATGATTTCTAATTGAAAATGCCTTTGATGTGCAAGTTGACAATTTCGTAATGGTGGTAACATTTGTAGAAATGATCAGCTATGCAAACTTAAACATATTTTGTCTCAGAATGATTTTTATTAATGCACACTTTTCTTTCGTTAGAAAATAAATTACATCCTAAAACAAAATGATATTCATCTTCTATGATATTACATGCATGACCCTAGGTTATTCTGAGAACGTTGGCCGACATCAAAGCTTGGATATGGCAGCAACCTGGCCACGTTTTGAATAAGGTTCGGTATTATATGGTACCTTACGCACCTGAAGGAACATAGTTTTAAACTACTATATCTTTGAAGGCAATATAAAACAACTTTGTACATAAATATACCAGACGACATGGAGCTTTTTGGGATTAGCATAACAATATAAAATAAGTGTCATACATAAAAGAGCATGCGATAATGTAAGGTGAAAAGCAAACTATACTGTTTTCTTTCTTTCTCTCTCTCTCTCTCTCTCTCTCTCTCTCTCTCTCTTACAGTTATTAAATGGTAGGTTTGTGTTTACTTCAACTTCTAAACTTTTGATTCTGTCAGTTATTTAGAAGGGGGTGGGGTAATTGTTCCTAGTCGACCTTCACCAGTTGAACCGTATTGTACACACCATACTTATAGCCCCAATCTGACGTCTGGTGTCTACTCGCTGCTTTTGATTACTAATTTTCTTGTATTGGGGTGTCACGAAATTGCGTGCACAAAAATACTTCGTTATCGACAAAACGTTTTTTTTTTCTTCCCGCGTACTGTCACATGGGGTGTATTTTTAATTTTTTTTGTTTGCCTTGGCGATTTTGAAATACGGACATCTGTTCACTAGCAGGAGCACGCACAAAGAGCTCGCAGTGGGGCCCGTTTATTCCGTTTATTACCCTCGAAATATTACAACATCTCATATACAACTTTATAGTTATATATGTTATTGTTATCTTTTTAAGTTTTAATAATGCATGTTGATAAGTTTATGAATTGATCATATCGGTTGGCAACGTATCATTTGTGATTATTGGTTGGAAATCCATGCTTTGATCGTATCCATTGAGGAACGATATCCTGTTGTTATGTCTGTTGTTGAACTTTTTGTGCGTGCATAGGGGAGGGTTTTCAGTTGTTATGCTTTCGTTTATGAGAGGTGAAAGTAAGGGTATGAACTAGGGTGTAAGAGATTCATTCATCATTGATCTCATTCACGTAATTGTGTCATGTATTTTCGCTATATCCAATCCGTCACGGTTTCATCCTGTTACACCTTAAATATATCCATAACCATATTAAAAGTTTATTGATTCTTTTATTTTAAATATTAACGTATTTTCATCTAAGGTTTATTATTTACTGAGTACGCAAACTTATTATACTTTACCAATAATCTAATATAAAAATCATAATCATTTGTAGCTATAATGTTAAAGTTGAAAAAATTTAATACAATCCTGATTTCTTTGTTTGATTGACGTAATACTGTCTTAACTTTCGGGTATGACTTGTATTCAGTAAAACATAATGAAGCATAACCAAATCCTTAAGTGGCAGCTATTGTTTGTGGAGTTGTGAAAGGATACAAGAAGCCTAAAAATCGTATATGTCTGTTACCATTGGATTAGCATCATGAAATATATTATAAATATATGCCCCATTTATTATGTTAACTTTAACATTATTCTTTGTAAAATTGCGAAAATCTTAAAAGCAATATACTTACAGGCAGTTGTGCGTCCAATACATTCAACCTGGTTTTAATTGCATCAATTGTATTATTTATTACAAATCCCCATGTCATTTTGAAAATCAGTCTCAAATGTGTTTTGCCTTCTTTAATTAATGATAAAGTCTTTTATCAATAATAGCACTGATTGCAAGTGATTTCTTAGTATGATCTGTTTTCAACGCATATGTTTCGACTGTAAACCTTTGTTCCGTGTATTTAAATCTTTTCTTAATCCTCTTGCTCTTTTATCTATTTCATCAAAATTTCCTTTTACGGCACCGATATTATTACATATATTTAAGTACCTTGGTATCTGTTATTTATTCTTCGATTTTAGCAGTGATTTCATTTTCAGAATGAGTAGATCCTTATATTTTAGTGCTTTTATCTTGTCACCTAGGTCGGTAATAGATAAATTGTAAGTCGTTCTCATATATCTGATCCATACTTTCATTCATATTTATTTTGCTGTTCATCTATTGTTTTTATTATTTCTGTGAAATCATTATTTTGTTTCTTTCGCAAAGAGAGTATTAACGTTAGCGATCAGTTTATCTTCCAACTTTATCACACCAGCTTTAAAGTCATAAACAAACTTTCTAATCTCTTCATCGTTCAGTTGTTTTTTTATTTTTTAATTATTATTTAATTCGTTTTGTAATTGCTGACATTGAGATTGTATTTTAAAGTATTTAAAGTTTTCAGAGACTGTTTATTCTCCTGGTCAACACATATTGAGCATCTGAAACCTTCCTCTTGTCGTCTATATGTTTATGTAGTTCTGAGATTTGTTTTTTTGTTTCATATGAGCTTTGTTCAGTAGTTATTAATTATGATCTCCATGTTTTGATATTTTTGATATTGTTATTATCCAAGGTCTTACGTATTTGTGAACGTACGCTGTATCAGTAATATCAACTTTTTGTACCAAATATTCTGCACTTATAATACGAATGTTGATCATGTTTAGATCACCACTTATTTGGCCGAAAGTTGTACATATTTTCTTTTCTACGGGATTAATATCAGTATCACCTCAAAGTGAAATGTTTCAACCATGCTTACGCTATTTACTTCACGTTAAAATATAAACTTGTTGTCTCATCAATACTTAATACATACGTTGCAGTAATATTCTGGAAATCTATCACTATCCCTTCTTGGTCGTTAATGCTGCTATTACTCCTATTTATGGTTCCTCTTTGCAATAGTTTGGATAGACTACTTACATCACATAAAATGAAATATGCTAAAAAAAACCACCTTTTACAGGCAATGAGTCTGGGAAATATAAATAGCTGCCATTCAGTTGATTTTCAATGTTACTGAGCTGGGAACGTATTCACGAAACTCCTGAATGTGAGTGTTCACACAAACTCAAAATTACTTTTGTCATGGGATTTGTATGTGCTAGTTAGTTACATAAAAACTGTATATACTTAACAGGCATATGTCTCTGAATGTGTTACTATTCTGAAACCTGTTGCATTTCAATTATGTATTGTGTGGGCTGTCATAATATCAGTTTGAGTGTGCACTCAAATTGAGTTGTTTCGTGAATCCGGTGCCTAATCTAGGAAAATGTATACTTATTTAGGATTAAAAATCCTACAAACTGTATTATATTCGAGAGATGTCTCAAAGTGTCTCAGGTTAATGAATCGTTTTAATCTATAGTTGTAGTTAGGTTTGTATACATTGCAACCTTTGTTAGGAGATACAACACCTTGGGAATTGTCTCAGGCACTCAGTATCAATACTTTCTTTATTATCGTATGTGACCAGTCATTTCCACTTTGACTATCGTATCTACATTTCAATGTGACACAATACATCTGGAATTAAAACAGTTTTCCTTTCCATCTTAAGGTGTATGTAATAGTATGAATGGTATTTTAGATCATTTGAAATATTGTAATAATCGACTGCAAAATGTCTTCGCTGTGATGCAATATATAATTTATCATCTGTGTTATCAATCTGGTTTGTAAAATATATCTCTTTCTCAGGTTCTTTTTCAATGGTGATGAAACTTTCTATTCAAGTAGCTTAAAATAAAACAGTTAACATTCAAGCAACCAATATTTAAAGATTTGCATTCTATAACTTTGTCAAGGATAGCTTAGCGGATTGCGTTGTATCTTTCGACACGCATCTGGTTGTTGTAAGCTTCTATAAAATTATTTTCTCTTTTTATTTCTTGCTCACTTTCTAATTATTTTCTTTCTAGCTTTTCATAAATTTGGATTTCTGAATTTCAAACTATTTTCTAATTGAATTTTTTTAAATATCTTTTGTGTATGTTGTCAGTCTATGAGGCTAATTTTAAATTCTCCGTGTCTTATGCATTATTGTTTCTTGTTTCACTCACCATATCATCCATTCTGTTTATTTTACTTACAGCAGAAGTTACACTTTCATTGTGTTTTTAAGCTTTAGTGTTAACTAGATTGCCTTTAATATATTTTGCAATAGACTTAAATAAAGTTACAGCGACCCCAACCCCACTAAAGGTTAAAGAGATAATAAGTCCTTTTGCTATTCCTGCAAATCATAAACCAGCAGCTGCAACATACAGAACATCTGATGCAGTTGTCATGCTAACCTCTACCCAGTTTGACAATTTTTTGTGCCCTTCTTGTACTCTCTTCCAAAACCTCTATAATATGAAATCTCTTTAGCCAGATCACTTTTAATTTAGTTGATCTTTATCAGCCTAAAATTAGTTATTTTGTCTTTAGGTGGTAATATTGGATACAGAACCTGTGCACTTTGTATTTCCAGTCCCATTTAGATGTATGAAATAAATAGCCTTTGTTTTGCCCTGCTTTCTATACTTAAACTTTAGATTTATAAATATCAGGAGGATTTTTCAGGCTTGTTTTTTTTTTTTGTCTTATAAGTGCTTGCTTTGTTTTCTTTGGCTTAGATTTTAGTATCGAAATATATTTTCCCCTTCATTTAGTTACTTAATTATTTTGTCTGGTAGTATCTATTGTTTTATAAAATAATCTATAGTAAACTAAGATAATGAAATCAGAATAATTATCTTTATGACTTCTTCAATATCCATTTTTGTCGGTGAATCTATTGACATTTTAAACATCTTAAAAAGCATGATGTAACTAACGACATGAGCTGAATTGAATGCTCCATGGTAAATAGATCTTTTTTATTATGGTGTTTTGTCTCTTGCCATTATTTGCCAAACATTATATATAAATTACAGCTTTTCTGGAAATGGATATCTCTGTTCATTTGACTTACATAATTTAATTGGTTTTTACTTGCTCTAATGTTGTTTATCGGGTATAGAAGTTTTTAAAACAGATCTCGTGGCTTATGCTTAAGAATACAGAATACATACATTATCAACTAAGGCCACAACTACAGCACCTATCAAGAAATATGTTATGCTTGAGTTACTGTATTTGTGTTTTCAACATTTCTTTCACGAACTTTAAACGTTTCTCTTAGAACTTGTTTGCTTCCCCCATTCTGTTCAAGCTTATCTTACTTTCACCTGCAAGTTTTTTAAAATTATATATTTAAGTTGGTGGAGGAGAACTTTGATGATCCTCTTTACAAGACAGATGAATTTGATAAAATTTAATAGATAGACAAATATGAGGATCAAGCTACGAATGCAATAATTGATGAAGGTTTAACTTATGATCTTTATAATGAGGGGTTTAAAACTCCTCAACAGCAACCTCTAAGTACAGTTGATGAATACAACGAACAGAGTAAGCCTGATGTTAACACAGACGAGGATTAAAACCAATTAAATAAGCTTCGTGTATGAATCAGAGGTAGAACATTGTATTGATATGAAGTAGACATAGAAGTCAAACTAAAATGTTTGTTCATAAGTCATTACCTACACAAAGAAGCGGTAGTGATTTTCGAAATTCTTAAGGTTGGACAAGAGATGGAAACATGAAATATTTCCCGAGAATATAGAGATGCAAACGTTTAAAACAATGAGTCATTAGAGTTAACAGTTACAAACAGACAACCAATAACAGTTTATGATGATACAGTTTTGGCACGAAGAGTTGTTAATGGTGTAAGAGAATTACATCATGATTTTAGCAAAGAAAAGATTGACATTAAGAACGAATTTGATAAACTGAAAGGATATTTAGAAAATGGTTATTCTCAAGAAGATAATATCGACAGATTTTTTAATCCAGAAGAGAATAGAAAATTAAACGGGTTTACAGATGCCATTGATAAAGCGAGTTCAAAAGTAATAATAATAAAATCAGCTGTTGAAATGCATGACAAACACAGTGTTCTCCCGATGGCCTTTTACCGTAGCGGGCCCACTACGCTATCGTTTCAAACTTCGATAACCCCGACGCTTTAGAACCTGCCGCTACGCTATGCTCTTGTGCCGCTACGCTTTGATGTTTCCCACTACCCTTATAAAATTAATCTGTTAAACAAACATCCTGTCACATAATTCAAAGCCCCACTCAAATGGCACCTGTTCTTACCTCTTCTGGGGTATTTTATTAAGATAATCCAGGATAATTGCTCACTCACTTAACCATTATACATTGTACCTGGCTTGCTTGACCGCCGGTGTGCGACCTTTGGTGAGGGTTTCGTCTGCACCTAGTCACGTGATTGACCAGCAACAGTGGAGTCTACTGGTAGTGTGTTATATATATGTCAGTCGTTTTCATTAACAGCCAAAGCAGTTACACCGATTAAATTAATAATTATTGTGAACAATGAACACACCACCTTCCAAGAAACGAAAAATTACCCAGCGCCGGCTAGCCCCATATTGGCCTGGTTACGACAATCAGAAATTGGCGTCACGAATAGTGGCAGTGATTCTGATTCCGATAGCGCCAGCATGATTTCCAAAAATAATAATATCAAGAAACGAAGGACGGGATTTAATTATGAATGGAAGACGTTATTCCCTTGGGTGGAAATTGCTGGATCGGATGGTAAGGTTTCCATATTGCTAACTTAAGTGAGTGCTGCCCTATTAATTTATCATTTCTCTTTTCTGTCTATTCAAGTAATAAACGGAACAATTTTTATCTTCCAGTTTTACCTCTTTTGAAAATATATAAATAAAAAGTATTCCTATATAAATATAACTACAATAATTTCATCCATATTCTTACTTATTATTCAGTGAAGTCATGACCTCAAAAGTTTATTCCACCCGGTCTATATCAAATTCTTGAAAAAAAGACTATGTAATTACATATATATTTTGCAGGTTTGCTGTGTAAATTGTGCCTGAAGAATTTCACCATGGTAATTAACTTAATTAGGATTCAGGTATAGTTTTTCTTTTTTGTACATCCATTAATAAATTTTATGTTCCATTTTTTTCAGATTGTGAAAGGTCATTCTCCTCAATGAATAGAATTATGAGTGTTTTAAGGAACAGGTTGTCACAGAGGGTACTGAACTACCTGATGACAATCAGTACTGAAGGACAACCCTTAAAAGACTTTAATTGTGATGTTGCAGTCAGTTTATATGGTGAAATGAAGAACAGACGAATATCATTTATTTAAATTAAGAAATAAATGAGATATGCATTGTTGTTACTGTTATAACCGAGGTAAATATAAAATACTATGTAAATATATGCACTTCTTTTTATTTCATTGATATTAATTTGTTTCACTTTTATGACGTTAACGCACGCTTTGTAAAACATTTTATGACCCAAACACGCGTACCCCGATGCTATCGAAAATTTCTGGGGAGATCACTGAAACAGATATCTGAGATAAATAAATATATCAGTAATGTAAAATATGTAAAGGTCAAAGCTTGGTTGTAAGAAATCTTGCAAATTTATGAAAGAAAATGGGCATAACTAGTTAGACATGAACAGATTTACACACACAAAAATGTAGAGAAAATAATAATAACATTGATTCCAAAGTTAAACAAAATTTACCATTCGATGAAAGATTCATGCAACTTTAAAAACTTGATTTTTTACAGTGATAGGTATGATAGCAGCAATACTTGGAATAACCATAGCAAGCTTTGTAAAAGGTTCAACAGGAGAAAGCAGATTAGCAACTACTGCTGCTACTGGGGATGATGAAGGTAATACAGATACATTCGTTAACAAATAAGAACAAGCATGAAAAGTACTGCCAACTATTTGTTTGAGATCGCTTGAGAAGGCAGCAGCATCATTCGCTGGCATTATTTGTAGTGTAAAAAGCTGGGTGTTTACATTGGCTGGGCAAGTTATTTCTGTATTTGAGGATAATGTATTTGTGTTAATTCTTGCATTAATTAGCTTGTTCTGTACAAATTTAATAAACTGTTTATATTTGTAACAAATATAATTAAAAGAACAAGGGGTCCTAGACAATTAAATAAAATATACTAAAAAAGTGCATTATACACCCTCTTGCAATCATTTACATAATCAAAACAAGTTTGTATTTGTCTTATGATTTATATCTTTAAATCATGAGCTTTAAATCCAGTCGTCCTGAATACACGACCTTCGCCATTTTTTCATTCTTGTCTACATAATTCTAACTCAGATTTTCTTCTTGTATATCAGTTACTTTGTAATCTATCATGGGAAGAATTGTCAGACTGTTTATCAGCTGCTGGAATTTCATTTGTATCACCTCCGTATTTTTAACAGTATTTATTCGTGGACTAAATGTATCTGATGACTTTCTTAACTGCTATTGTAACATAATATACTATCCATTTTTATCACCAAATTACTAGGAAACAAACATATGCCATCACCACCAAGAGCATATTTGATTCCAGGTAAACTACAAACAAGCCGAAAAATATATTCTCGCGAAGTCATAGCATAACTATCAGTTTATATATAATGTTCTCCGATTTTCTGCTACTCTGAAAAACAAAAAAGAAAAATGGGAATCGAGTGTATCACTTTCATGAGAACTATTCGGTGAAATTTGAGGTATGATAATTTCTTATTCCTGTCTTTGACGTTTATGTGAAGATATTTCTTTCGTCCATTCAGCTGCATAACTGTTTGCATAATCTGGAGAAAAACTTCATCCCTGATGTTCCTTTCTTCTATAGGCAGATTCTTTCAGTTAAAATAAAGCACTTCTTCTAGAGACAAATTTTCAGTACATTTATAATTTTCTTATCCTGTCAATTTATATCATGATTATCAAGCATGACCTTCCAATAAGCAGCCAAACCATCATCATGCTCTATGTTAGTATAAAGGATATCAATATCTACTGTAACCATAATGCAGTTTTATAGCACGTTTAATTTTCCTCAACTTTTCCAGACAATCATTTGTATCTTTAACATATGAAAACTGTTTCTGAGCTAAAGGGTTTAAATGAAAATCTATCCATTCGGCAAAAATTTTCAGTGTCACTTTAACAATCTGAAACAATGACACTATCTGGCAGAACGTCCCATGGTATATTCCATTTGTCCACAAGTTTATGTATTATTGTTAGAAGATAACCATATTTTAACGTGCTACCATCCAATATATATCAGGTCATGATGGAAGGATGGAAGACTGGAAGGATGAATGAATGGATAGACAGGGGATTATAAACAGACTAATATTATATGAATAGATATATTGCGGACTAATATTACATTACTTCAGGATTTTTATATATCTGATATTCTGAGGTTTTCTTACTACAATAATAGTGTTTCAAATGCCTGTGGTAAGATTCAGCTTGGACTGGCACTGATCTGACGGAAAACCGAACGCGAGCGGTTTTTATACTCACAACTGATGTGCTCTTAGTTTTAAGTGAACTTCACTTAAATATGTAAGCAACAGATTAAAATACGACTCTCACTACAACATACCAATTAAATATCATGTATCTATATTAACTCATTCTACCGAGACTACAGATTTAATAACATGAAATAGCGATTTCATTTAAACAACTTTCGCCAGGATTTCTAGCACACACATACCGCAAAGATTGCGGTGACGCGGTATAAAGGTATACTATAGAGTAAGGTATGTGCCTAAATGAGCTAAAATGCTAATGTCAGACGATCTAGTACACCGCTGTCGAAACAATCAAAATTACATTTTTATCTAAGAAAAAAGATGATGACATTAAACACATGTAAACGTTCTCCATTGCAGAAAGTGTAATATTACGTTCCAACAACTAGAAAATGTGAGATCCTTGTATTTATACAGATATAAGTGACAATATAATAGGCTTTGCAATGCTGATTCACGTATATGTGCAACCAAATGCATAACGATATATAGGTTAAATTCTATAATTGGACTGAATGGAAACATTACAATATTTTGGCCTTGAATTATTTGGCATGAAGAAGTTGGATTTCCTTTTGTCAAAAAATCGCCTTTACGTAACTTTTCAAGCTTATGTCTCACTTCCAATAGTTAATTGGTTGCATGAAAGCTGATAATATTCCAAATCGTTTAATTCTCTTTCCGTTTCTAAACAATACTGATCTCTGTCCATGACATCAGTGCTATCTCCCTTTTCTGCTTTATTTATTACCATAAAGATTTGCTTTTAGATAGATTTTGCAAGGCTCTTACTTCTGATTTACTGAGGTTAAATTTAAAAAGAAAAACGACAGGTATACTTTTGTTTCTAATGGCAGAAATTTAATGCCTCACATCCTTCTGCCAATAAGCCAGCTGGAAACTGGATTTGGTTTTGAATTCGTATTCACGGGTCTGCTTATTCCATTTTTCAGCTGCCAAATATGTTAAATGAAACTTTTCTAACAATCGTTTATCATAATTGTGTTCTATCCTCATCCAGAATGTTTCAATTGTTCGGTGTCGGTATAAAATTTAGACCATTTGAAAGTAAAATGTGCCCCGCGTAAGTCTGAACGTGACGCTTGGAAAGATTTACCACTGAAGTTCCGAGTCCGGATTGCAAACCTATGATAAGGTTGTCCTGTGCTGAGTGTAGGCAGTCTCGTCCGTCCAGTGTGTGTTGTCAGTCCTTGCACGGAATTTGGAGTCTACAAGTTTAGGGATAAAATCGAAGGTATTGGAAATAAAAGAATACAGCATGTCCAAGGTTCTTCGGTCATGAAAACATATTTTGCAGTGTAAAGCACGACTAAAAAGACTATCCAGTCAATTATCCTTCCAGTGAAAGGTTGCACATTTTGTCGAAACCGGTGAGTACCCAATCTGCTTACGATTTTTCAGATGTTGAGGAGTTGCTAGTATTAGATGTCTGTGCACTAAGAGGAAGCTAGTTAGTAGACGTGAGAACTGCACACGGAGCTTGTTTCAGAGATAAACTCCATGCACTTACACGTGTTAGAAACTGATTGATTAG
Organism: Margaritifera margaritifera; assembly: GCA_029931535.1. Classification (NCBI taxonomy): domain Eukaryota; kingdom Metazoa; phylum Mollusca; class Bivalvia; order Unionida; family Margaritiferidae; genus Margaritifera; species Margaritifera margaritifera. The sequence continues at coordinate 72,909 of JAQPZY010000459.1, read as the reverse complement.
TAGCTGGCTGTATCATGCAAAAGGCAGGGTAGACCTTTGAGGTAACTGGTGCAAACCAATTTGTAAGCGTGATTGGTGACGTAGGGGAAGTGCAAGTGTGTGTTATAACGTATTGAGGACTGCGAGTGCGTGTGCGTTTATAAGAACGTGTTTGCATTGGAGTCTGCCAGTATTCTTGAGTGCAGATCTATTGCGGACAGTTTGTAATAAAGATTTTCCATTCAAAAATGTATTTGCCGAAATGTGTTTTTACTGTTAGTGATCAACTGTTTGTTTTTTGTGGAACGCATCTGACACTCCATAGACCAATATTGGTCCTAAAATACAAATTTATTCCATCTTCCACCGCCACAGATGTCAAATTGTTAGTCTTTTTCTTATACATATTTTAACCTAAGTCGATGAATAGTTTGCCGCATTTCTCACTTGCGAAAGCATGCTGACATGTGGTTTACAAGGCCGAATTAAATCATGGAAGTGCATCTTCAGGGGTGGATGAGGAATGAGGAATGTGACCAACCCAGGTTATATACACTTTCAAGGCTTCACTCTAGCTTGGATTCCAGGATAAATACATATATAGAGAGAGCGGTTAGTAGGTAGGTAACTACAACGATGGGTTGAAAGAAAAGCAAACGAACGATATATATATAGATATACAGGTAGGTAGGTCGATATATAGAAAGATAAACAGGTAGTTAGGTAGGTCGATATATAGAAAGATAAACAGGTAGTTAGGTAGGTCGATATATAGAAAGATATACAGGTAGGTAGGTAGGTAGGTAGATACATATATAGATAGATATATAGATAGCACAGTGGTATATGACATGATGTTATGTGAACATAGTTACTGAAATTGTAATCAAAAACATTGTAGTTTTGAATTATCCACACGTAAAGGTACAGTTGGCAATGCAGAACTGGACATCCAAACTTTGTGAAATGCATGTACATTGGAAGTCGTCGGGCTATTTACCTATGTTGCAGATTTATTCCAAGAAAGAGTGGCGACCAAGTAATATCACTTGTCAATCCGTGTCTCAAGGATGACGTAGGAATTCTCACTGCTCTTATACTACATCGCTTATGAAAGAAACAGTTGACTTTAAGTATTGAAGGATGAGTTTAGTATTTTTGTAAGTGTGCATAATATTTTTTCGTATGTGCATCCCACAACCTATGTCAAGGGATAGATGCAACATAACCATCAAAGGGTCAGAGAAGAAATAGGAAACGAGATAAACTGGTGAGACAATGCTTCCATACTGAAGTTCTAATTTTCAAATAATTTGAAAATCCATCTTTACATTACTAATGGGAAATAAGCGTGATTCTTTACTTTACTGCTTTACCGGACACATGCCTTTAGAACAAGGGACTCGAAATTCACTTCGCATCAATTGTTTGCATTATCAGTTCAAAGCAGGCCTAGTAACAGTTGGTTATTTTAAACAACATTCACTCCAAGAAGGACATAATATATAATATACAAAGAACTAATTAAATTATCATTGAAGATTTATCAAGAGAAGACAAAGGCTATATTGATTTATCTCGTATCTCCTCTACCACCACTGCCAGGAAGACCTTCAAACGTTCTTGAAAAATACCTAACCGTTTTTCAGAGGGAGAGACATGATATCGTGTCATGTTGTTAACTAATTTACGACTTTTTCCAATGGAATGCGGATTGTTTTCTTTCATAGATTGGCATATATATATATATATATATATATATATATATATATATATATATATATATATATATATATATAGTGAAAGAGAGAGACATTTGTCAGTTCGTATGCCTTCGATCGATATTTTGTTGTATTTGCTGACATTCGTAATAGTATTGGTGGATATTAGTCGAGTGCAGACAGCAACTTCATTGGTCACTCATCATTTCGGGGATACGCGATATTTGTTATAAAGCAAAATAACGTATACACTGATGATTTAAGATATGCGTGAAACGGTGAAATTGCAGTTTCAGTGTTGATAGTAAATAACGTATTAGAAGATTTATTTTCACAAAGTGAAAGAAAGTGGTCAGACTTATTGTGGTGCCCTTTGTAGACCTACTTTGATTTCATTTGATTTATCATTCTTTCAGCTTCGTGCTTTAAGTGAGGCAAAAATATAATATAATCTGTAGTCTAGACTATATTTCCAACAGAAATCAAATTCCAAAGGAGAATTTACTGCACTCCAAAACGAAATGACTTTGAACTTCCCTAACAAAAGTTAATCCTGCATCTTCTTGAGAATTTAATTTCAACGACTTTCATATTTTTCCAGCTTGTGATTCCAAACTATCAATGGCAGAACAGAAACATATATGCAGTTTACTGTCAGCGCCAGTTTCTGCAGCTACATGTACATCGTACCGTATCGACCCAGCTAATAACTACAGTCCATCACAACCTGATAAGAAGAATTTAGTTGGATCGACAGAAAAACAATATTCCTCCATTCCCGACCAACTGGGAAAGTTGTTCCAAGGCGCAGTCATCCATAATATGACTCTAAATTTCAATTTTAAATGGATCAGACCGATATTAATTCTTAAACGAATGAATGAGTGCGCTGTATGCTGCCAAGTTCAAAGGTCGCTGGGCGGTGCTATTTGTGCACGAATACTGCTACTGTGTATTGTTTAACTACGGTTGTGCATTTACTTTGTAATGCAGCAGAAATTGAAATGCTTTGTTTCTTGTAGTGTGTTCTTTTCATTATCGAGCATAGAGTAGAAAATCAAAATGAGTATATAATAAAAAGGTTACTTTTTTGTATGGGAAAATATGAACTCGTTTGTCTGAGTTATAGCTCAGAAAAACTCTTTCATATTTTCCCATACAGTAACCTATAAGTATTTAGTGGATTGCTGTGAAACTTGGTACATATTATGCTCATTATGAGAAGATATGCTTATTGACATTGTACTCGCACTATTTTCAAAAGAGTTGTGCAGTTTGTTAACTCTAGACTCATCTCCATCATAGGCTATTGGTGTGATGTGGTGTAGGCATTGGTATATTTATATGACCAAATTGCTCACCATTCCACTAGCTGCAAGCACCATTATTCAGCAGCCCTTTCACATAATCCAATACCATTCTATAGGTAAACTGCCTTATATATGAACTTGTTTCTATTAATGATTGTGTCTTTGCAACTCCATTGCTGTCAGATTTATCGTTCCTCTTTTTTAGATCAATTTCGAGTCTTTACAATACCAGTTTTAAATCTCAATTACTAGAAGAAAGATAAAAATATGGTGTGGGTGATTACTGTTTTCTGATGCCCATCAAGTCTGCGCATGATGTTGTAGAAATGTGACATCAGTAATTGACTGATGATCATTTTTGCGGGGTTAAAATCGATTGAGATCTTCAAATAGGTCTGGATTACTGGTTGTAATTTGTAATTAATGCTAAAGAGAAAAATTGGTACTTTAGATGATTTTCAAATGCTTTAGCAGGGTAGTTATTTGGCAGGGTTTTACTTCTTTGCGTAGAAACTCTTCATCAAGAAAGATTAATCAATTTTTTTTAAAACTTACATCCAATAGAAGAATAATATGTTTTATTTTACTCTATTGCAGTTATCTTTCTGCCAGTAAATGTTTTGATGTTGCCTTTCAAAATGCCTTTGAAACTCATAGTACTGAAGGCTGTACTCTCCAACAAGTCACGTTCTCAGATGTCTTTGTTCCACTAGAATATCCTGTTTCATTGGATCAACAGCGTCAATTTATCTCAATGTATCCAAATTGGCATAAGTGACAACACAAGACAGTTTCTTTAAAGCCAGTGGTTATCAATTCCACATATGAAAGAAAAGTATAAACCTGCTTCACTAAGGAATCAGGTGTTGTACAGTTTTAGAGAGGGTCACATGGATAATGTCTATTCTGTTTTGTCCAAATATAGACACATTGGTTTTGATCCAGCTCTGTCTACTTCCACATTTGAAAGTGTACCTGAGTCATTTAATTATGGTGATATAGTTCCACCTGCATCCTAACGCAGACGACATGAACATACTGGACGGTTGACGATTGAGGAAGTGATGACAAACATACTGTAGACCCTCAATGTTCTTCAGAACATATAGCTGAAGAAAGATCATGTTATGACAAATTCAAATATGTAATGATTGAAAATGGTCATGTATTTTGGCAGCGTCGTGCAGCTAATGAATATTTTTACAATGAATGAAGTTAGTATGACAGCTGAACTGTTTAACGAAGATTGCCATGTTCATTTGAAAATGACAAATATAGATGACATTACTGACTTGTCTTGTAGTTGTGGAATGTATGGGATATTATTGCAGTTAGCCACAAAAAAGTATACCTCGAGAAAACTCTGATGAGGTAGATTTCAGTGATGTGAAATGTTGCCATATGAGACTTTTTAATGAATTGATCAATGACCATATACCTTCTCCATTAAATAATTATTCAAGGTCAGTAAATAGGATAATTGAAAAACTTGAAGCTGCCAAAGATCAAATTAATGAACCATTTTGCCAGATGCCAGCATCGTCTGATAAAACTTTGAAGTCTTAAATGTATTCTGACGATAACAAAATATGTAGTTTTGTTCAAATCACTGACAATAGACAATCTTGCCAGTCTGGTTTTTGTAATGCATTTTTTTCATCTTCAAACGTAAAGTTTTACATCTTGACAATGCTGAGACCCTTTGTCCTCACCTAAATCAATTAAAAGTCCATGTTGACAAATGGGCTGATCTACTGCCACAAACTGTTGATTCCAGTGATTCAGTATATTTTAATGTGATGATGATGAAGAGGACGTGATTTCACCAGCACTTGCAGTGACAGTTGCTGAGGATATAAAGGTACCATCAACAACTGATATCAGTTCATATATCTTCATTAATATACTTTCCTCAGACTTTTGTATTAATGAAGTGTAATTTTTTACTACCACGAGTTTTGAAATTCCATTAAACCAGACACTTATGTTTTACTCCTATCATACTCATTCAAATGAAATCTTAATTGATGAATAGTTCAGAAGAAATATATAGAAAATCGTCGCCAGAAATTTGATATTGGAACATTATAATAAAAAGAAGTCTGAACTGCATTAACATTTACAGTAAATACTTTTATTATTTAACTTAGGTTACACTTCTAGATAATTAATAGTCACATGATTTGTTGTTAACCTGTACAAGATAATACAGAGTCATTCAGAATCTTAATATGGAATTCATCCAATCGCTGTTGATTTTCTACTGAGAAAATCTATACTGTGTCACACAATGACTACTTTAAGTAGATGAAGTCGTGAGAAACTTATAATTAGTGTTATATTTCCTGGATGACAATGACGCAAATATGTGCCAAACTGAATACTAATTTCCCTCGTTTCACTTTATCAGGACACAAATAGTCCTTTCAGAAAATGACTATCTTAATGCATCCTTTTAATAGGGGCATATATTTAATGAGGATACTGGCATGTGGTAGTATCCCAGCCTAGTAGACACAAACCTTTGCAAGATGGTTCATTGTTTCTGCAGCGAGTCATACAGTTGAGACATACCTTTTCTGACACCAGCTTTGACAGAGATGCAGATGGTTGTCTTCAAACTGCCCCTGATGGTGGATAACATTGAGTTGCCTCCACCTAATGTTCCAGACATGTGCAAATGTGGTGCAAGTAATTGTTAGGTTCAGCTTAACACCCTATTTATATACCTGACCCAAAAATGGGTACTTTTATCTTTCTGTCTCTTTTTCTCCTAAGCTGTTACATAAAACTCTGTAGGCTTGTAATATACGATTTTCACAATCGCTAATCAAAGGTAGAGCTGGTTATTGCATTACCTCGCTGATCGAAAGTGAGGCCTAGCATGTAAGCCTTATGTAGGTGTACTAAAAACAGTGATGGGCTATTATTATCGCCATACAGCCTACTTAGCTCTGCTTTTACACGTTAATGTTCCAAGTTTAGGAGCCGCGGTTGCCCAGTGCCATACTTATGACCAAGAGGGTGCGGGTTCAAATACTATTATTGCATCAGCCCAGATTCAGTTACAGTGGCCTGTCCTTTGGCAAGGCACTCTGCCCCAATACCCTACTCGTGTCGCTGTGCTGTAAAATGCCAAACCAATCTTAGTTTGAGAGAAAGTATTTTAAATCGAATGAAAATAAAAAATAATAAAAGGGGTCTGAGAATAAATGCATTCAGATAGCTAGATATTATGCTCGTGGTTAATTCCCCAAAGCCAATAATTTTATGCATTTGACCTGCATCAATAAAACAAATGTACTAGTCATTTTCATGTTACAAAATTAAATTACATGTAACTACCTTTCAAGGTTAATAACGGTTTTAATCATATAGTCACCATACATTATTTTCATAGTGTAACTTTCATCAGCTGTTTGACTTATTAAGAGTGAGAATATGAGAATACTGTTAAAGAAAAAACAACTGTGTTTGCAGCGAGAAACTGAGATTTTCTATCAATACTGTAGGGAATAGTGTATCGTCAACTAGTGTGAGAGCAACATGTAATGTTTCAGTGTGCCCTTTGCCACGTGCTGCTGTCAGGCAGTTGCGTTACACCTTTAGCCTCGTTCTCAATATGCTCCTATTACGGGTGACAATGCCAAGGACACTCCGGCTGGATATTGTAAAAAGGGTCTATTATATAATATTTCAGAATATTATTGCTCCCTCTATCATGTTATTCAAGGGAGCTACAAAATTGACCCACATTTTAAGGTATCACTATACTAAAATAAGTTCCTTTTGATATTTCCTTTGTTTTTTGCATTTGTTAAGTTCAGATAGATCAAGACTATCATACTTAGTTAAGACACTATCTTGTACACAACACATAAAAGTATATTTGCTTTGGTTATGTTGCATCTTTAGGAAATATTTATAGCATTGCGACAAGATGTTAGGTTAATTATTTTTCCGTCTTCGAACATTAAAGGTCTTTTATTAATACTAGATCTATTTTGACAATTGGTAAGAAATTGCACAAAAAAGTTTTTGTTAATTGATTTCAGGCAGGATATGCGTTTCATAATGGAGAGATGATAGCAGTATCCCATATTGCCACAGTATATACACGTCATGGACCAGTGAAATATAAGGTATAAAATGCTAATTTATTATTTGATACTTTCAACAAGCTCAAAGTAATTGATGACAAGCTAACCCATTTTTAAGTCCCCACCTCGATGCAAAGCATTGCCATTTTGATTTTGTCCTGTCCATTCATATCAATCTTTTCTGGAAAGCTTGTTAGCATGAATATGCAAAAACCACTTGATACAGACAAATGAAATTGTTGCAAATATTTGTATGCATGTGTAGATGATCTTATTCGTCTTTCATGCAGTTAAAGCAATTTATCCTTTCTTTTAAATAATTTGTTTTGGTTTTTGTCTATTTTTTGGCACATTGATGAAAAACCATCTTGATATAGAAAAAAAAAGACCTCATTTAAGTTTCAGACGGTTGCATACATGCCATAAGACGACGTGTCATGCGAAAAACAAGATTATTTGTCCCAAATCCCCCGACACGGTTGTGTTTCGAAAAACACAATTTTCAGCAATCTTAAAAAATTTCCCACAAAATTTTGTTTTGACGACCATGAATGTCCGTAATCTGTGGTTTTGTATAAAAACAGTTAACAGTCTTGCTCAGAGCTCATGTAAAACTATCGGGGCAGTTTATACATCTGTTTTAGAGGCAATTAAAAGGTAAGGCGGTCAGAGATAAACATACACCTTTCAGAGATTTACTGAATTGGCTCACAATAGCTAGGGTGATGTGTCGTGTCAGATTATTTCGGCACTGTTGAATGCGAGTCCATTAGGCTAATTTGCTTAGGTAAAGTACACTAAGTGGAACAAGTTAATTTGTTTGAAGATAAGTACATCAAAGAGATGCGTGTTGAAGAACAAATGTTATTACACATCACTGACTGCACTGAATGAGAATGTTGAAGCCATCTTTATTCAACGCTTGAAGTGGGATTTTTACTCCATATATAAAATGCAAAACATGATTTGGGTAGGTTGAACAACAGCATCATTCAATCTCTAATGCAGTGTTGCACCTAGGATCCCACGGTCAGGGGACATTGTGTCCCTCACCCTCTAGATTTGGGGGACACACCATTTTAAAGGGACAAAGGAAAATTGTTGTACATAATGCACTAGAGGTGATAAAAATGAGATAATCTTATTTGCTTCGACAGTTTTGCCACCTTAACTTTCCCATATTTTCCTTGGACACTTACATAATTGCAATAAGCGTTTTATCATGTGATTCAGTATTTCATTAAAACATTACCATATTTGAATATCTGGTTTACCTGTAATGAACTGTACTATGGAATTTTAATAATTTATAAAGTATTAAATCATTAATCAAATGACAAATTGTGTATCTGCTTAAATTAGTACCTTTTTCATTAATTCAGCCTGAGAATAAATTAAATCTATACTGCAGTAGGTGTGACTTTAACCTCGAAAATACTTTACAATAGCTGCGGTCAAACACTTTAGCAACTCGGCCGACTACCACAAACCTTGAATGTTTTCATTGCTAGAGTCATTGTGTTGAAATATATATTCATTGCCATCTTACAGGTTTTATCACTTTTAGCGACTTTGGCCATTGCTTGCGCCAACATAGACGTGGATGCACATCCGCAAAGGAAAATTGTAGGCATATTTGTGAACACAAATGACACTTGCATTACCGTCAAACCAAATACTGAACTACTGAAAGCAGCAAAGACTGCATGTAATTACAACTACATTCCATTTTCAATGGATTTTAAAGACAGTAACTTGTTGTATTTTTGTATTTAAGGTCTGAGGTTGTGACCATGTGTATGGTGATGTTATTTGACAATAATAAGTCTGCCATTTGTTTGTTTGTTATTATATTAGATTCTTCAGAGAAAACAGATAGTATTTTCTTTTATTCATATTTGAATGTCCAGTCATTTGCTATAGGCTGATTTGAAAAAAATAGCTTAATCTCATTTGCATTACGTCACTTTTGGGGCTCACGCACACTGACCCCTCTTGGGACCTCAAAACAATTTTTGAGTCTCAAAAACTCCCCAACACTGTTTGGGAATATGGCAGTTGAAGTAGTCGTTCTGGTTTTTTGAAGTCCTTTTTTCAAAGCTAAGACTTGTCTATTTGGTTAAGGAGAGGGGGATACTTGTTCTGTTGTTTTACAAAGAAATCTAATTGGAGAATAGTTCAATGGAAGCTCATAAATTTCCCCACACGCATGAACATCTACTTTTAGGATATTAATGTAATGTACATTATTACAACGGTCAAGACATTGTACTTACCCTAGTGTTTCTAGCAGTATAAAAGATTTTACAGTTGAAATTAATGATCATTAAGGAATCGAGTTTTTCATTTGTCTGCTGGTATCATGTTTTATGTAATGATTGTTTGGCAAATTATACATGTTATATATACATATTAATTTAGATTTAGATTTGGTATCGCCGTTGTTTAAGTGGTACTAAGGTTTGTGACATATGTCCTGGAGAGACAGAGGCCATCCACTTTCTTACCAGGGGTACTGGAACTGGTGATAAAATCGGCTGGGACTTTGTGGACCATGTTCTTGATTCATACATTTCTTTTGGATCTTATTATACAATAATTAATAACTTCTACAAACGTGTCAGTCATAATTCTTCTTTGTTATGTCAAATAATACTTTTATACATGTTTTTTTTTTCGTGGACAAGTAAATTAGATTATAGACAGCCATGTTCCATTTGCAAATTTATTCCAGAACTGTTAGCTGCTTATGGAACTAAAATATGCATAACCATTCGACATTCAACAGTAGTGCAAATAAAGACACCTACTACTGACTTGTTGATAGATCCTTGTCATCAATGAAATGAGAGGGCTTTCACCAGTTTCGCCCAGGGTGACCTTGGCCGGTGTTCATGAAATACCTTTTAATGAGGAAATAAATCTAAATGCTATTCTATTACAACATGTAGATATAAATTTCATTCACTGTTAGATATATTTCTACAAAACGGCTGTAGCAACAGAGTGTTGAAAAAATGTGCAGCCCTTTTTAAGATATTGTCTTCAAATCATTCCATTTCAAATATTATTCCTTATCGATTTGTTGTTGACTTTCAATCGGTTTAGAACTTGCTTAGGAATAGTCCTAATTTGGACACAAATGTTTTTAACAGAGTTGCTACGTTTTCTCCCGAGATTAGAGATGTATTAGTTGCAGTAAAGAATACTGATGTATGCTTAGCAACTTTAGATTTGTTAGACCATTTGGTTTCAAGAGTGAAACAGATAAAAGCTAGATATTATGCAAAGATACCTGCCATTTATTAAATTCAGGTGACAGAAATATACAGTTTATGTGTTCCATAGTAGTCACGGACTCCAACAAGAGACCTAAATTGGTCCGAGACTTCATTTGGCTGATATCTGCCTCATAACCAAGGCAAAGAGCAGTTGACCAAGACTTCCGGGTCAGTAGGTTCATCTATTTGTAGTAACAGCAGTCGCATTTGATGGCAGATTGGCATCATCTGTACAAACTTTAAAGCCCTTAATATCAGAATGCTTTCTTCAAAAGTTTTAAAATTATGTTGAGTGGTTTTTGAGATTCTTTGAAGTCATTTAAAAGATCATCCATTTGAGTATTGGTGGCCAAATCTTATCATGAATCAACATCATTTGTAAAAAAAATCGAAAGCACTTAATAATAGAATGCTTTCTGTCAAATTTCTGTTGCGAGGTGTTTGCGAGGAAGTTGTTTCAAGGTTTTTCTATGTTGAGTAAAGGTGGTCATATAATGAGGGTGCATCAGCATAATGCAGGATACTTTCTAACCATTTTGTCAAATTATATTCAGTGGTTTTTTAAAAGAACTTGTTAACATTTTGATATTTTTAATAACAGCATCCATATTTGATGACAGATTTGTCATCATCATTACAAATGTAAAAGGACTTTATGCCGTGATGCTCAGTGCCAAGTTTGGTTATCTGTTGAGAAGAAATTGAAAATAGCAAGTGCTGATGGACGATGGACAGGTTTGTCTATATTACTAATGGCTGACCATGTTTAATCCGTGGACTGGCATCATTTGTACAAACTTGAAAGGATTTCTGTCAGATTTAATCAAATTCTGTTCGGCAGTTTTGGAGAAACGACAATCTCTTTCTATTTCTAGTAACAGTGGCCATATGCTCTGTGCAAAGTTTGGATGAAATCGGTCTGATTATTTCTGAAAAGTTGAAAATAGCAATTGTTGACAGACCATGGACGAAAGTCACAATGCACGAAGGCGGAAGCGCCATACCATATTTTCATTTGGCTCTCATCCAGGTGAGCCAACATTTTCAATACTGTGACAAAACCAAACTTGGTTCATTCTGAATAACCGGTTATGATTCTGTATCTATGCATTCTGCTCATCTTATAGGGATCATGCCAGGTTTGCTACACTTTACTAACCCAGCGCATCTGTAACCTAGCATCCTCTACGGACAGGCCAAATATTTTGATCCCAGTAACTCAACAAGGCTGTCATAATACTAATCAAACTTTGATATGCTTGCCACCTCCATAAAAAAACAATAATTTTGGTATGGAGAGTGTCGAGCGTAGGGAAGTCTGCTTATTGCCAATTAATATTTAAGTTTTGAAAAACACTAGAGTTGAATAAAATACTGTTGTTTAGTATAGAGCTTTGATAGAATTTTTTTGTAATAAATAATTAGTTGGAGAGGAAACCAGAAAATCGTCAAAATACATCGATCCAAACTGACATATAAAAACTAAACTGACATCTTTTGAACACTGTAAATCACAAAATGTTAACAAGTATAACATTTTAGAGAATTTAGCGAGGAAGATACATTTAGGAAACTATTACTAGCTAAAATTGCATATCATATATGATATCAATTATTCACTAATTTTTTTCTTGCAAATTAAGTCAATTTTAACGAAACTGCAAAAAATGTAATCATCTTAAAATATGATTTACAGTATAATATCAAATTAATGTTGTGGCATAATATGGCTAATCCTATATGCAAATGTCACAGTGTTCGCAAGCCAAAAGTGGTAATTTTGTTCTTCCCCTCCTCCTCCTTCATCTTTCCTATAAAGTTACATAACTTCATAATGCACAATCTAATGTGCTTGTAGACCCATACCAGAAATACTTGAACAGTTTGGGTGACCATGGCGCATACACATTCTGGTAATAGTCACAGCGCACAGCACATGCTCAGTATGCCTATGGACCTAAAACTGACAAAGCAAACATATTACATTAGACAGGCATATCAGTTGGTGATGAAACGTTCTGTACACTTTATAATGATATCGCAGTAAGCCCACATCACTCACTTTTCTTGCATATTATTAAGTGGCTGGTGCAGCAGAGTTCAAATACAATCAAGACATTTCAAGCATAAAATAAGCGAATCAAATTGAGACTGCATCTATTTATTATCTTATAAACAAGCCTATGAAGGCCCAAACTTGCATATTAACCGTCTACTATAGCATAAATTATGTGGAAAAAATAATGCAAAAGTACTGTATATATACCGTATCAGGGTCTATGCTGTTTGCATTTGGACCCTGCTTATACGCGGGTATTAATGGTAAAGCATAGTTACAAAAGGTTTAGAAATATAATAAGAAGAGTATGATATTGTTCATATAAAAGTCTTAGCTAGACATTGTTTCAAATTGTTTATATTTAAAATAATCGCAAGATGAAACAGAAATAAAAACAAAGGTATGTGTTCGTAAATTATGTTAGCCCCCCTGAAAACCAAAATATCCCAGTCTAAACAGCTAAAATAGTAAAAATCTATGAAAATTTGAAATATTGCTACACTGGCAGGACACTCCCAACAGGTCATCTATATATGCATACAAACATTCATACTAAAATCTAATTGTCTACCTCACGTGTTTTTTGTTCTGTATTGTGCAAACAGGGTTTTTGTAAAAACAAGTTTAAAGTAAAAAAGTTAATAAAATGTGTAGAACATTGACAATTGCTATAATGGCCTGAACATCTATTAAAACCATCTACATATAAATGCAAATATGTATACCAAATTTGAACAGTTTCCCTCGAGTGCTCTTTACCAAATGATGCTAACAAGCATTAAAAAAAAAAAAAAAAAAAAACAACCAAAAAAAAAAACAACACAAATGTAGGTCTATACATTGAACATTTCCTGTAATGACCTAAAATATTACCAGGTCTACTTATGCTCATGATAAAATGTGTACAATTTAACTATGTGGCTTCACGACATAGTAAAACCAATTTGTTGTCAAGTTTTACTTATGTTTTCTTAACTGGACATCACAATTAAATTTTATTGCATTTTTCTGTGTCTTATGTTTATCTAAAAGCAAAGAATTTCCTGTAATTGTTTTTACATTTAAGGCGCTTGACTAAATATTATGAAATAACATTAACATGCAAAATGCGAGTAAATTATAAAAAATTTGAAAGATAAATGGAGAAAATACAAGTAATAAGTTATTTTGCAAACTGAACAAGAGCTGCTTTCATGACTTACTATGTCAAATTCCCATACTTTTTATATAACATGTTGTCCCCTGCCCCCTTTCCATGCCATAAACCAGGGTTTGTAAACTGAAAAGAAGTATATTATGTGTCATCCTCAAAGAGAAACATCTGTAAAGCTTCATCAAGAAGCACTGTATTATCTGTCATTTTCCATGCAATTTTTATAAATTTTTGCGGTGTACAAATAATGATAGGTAAAAATATTATTGTGTATATTTTCTTAGAAACCTAACACTTTCTCATGGACACCATCGATGGGGCTCCAAAAATCATTCTTCTCTTCCACATGTTTATTACAAGAACAGCTTATGTACTAAGTTTGGCTAATTTCTACAGTGTGGATTAAGAAGAAATTGAGTTACAGATGAACAGATGGATGGGAAGTCAAACAGATCCAATACTCGATGATTATAATGAGACCAATTGATTAAAGGGTAAGCTTAAACACAAGAACAATTTTGTTTATGTTTATAGCCTCTGCCATATTCAGATTATTGTGCCTTGTCCCAAACAGACTGATCTAGGCATCTTTCATTACAGTAGGTACAGTATATCAACAATATTCTATTGGAATTTTATTAAGTTTTACGTTTATTATCATGCCAATTTTAGTAAAACATTTTTGGTCTATTTGCATTACCTTAATTGGTTCGTTGTCAGCATCACACTATTGGCTTGATCTTTTCACTATCAAGTGCAGTTTCTTGTTTATACAATGCAACCTTCTGTGAAAAGAAAAAGACAAATGGGCTTTTGCAACCGACTAATAGCATTTATTGAATGTGAAACTTATAACGAGTTCATAATCAGAAAAAAGTCAAAGCCAATGAAGAAAGAAGTAAAAAAGTAATTTCATACCTTAGCCTAAGACTTGTGTTAAGCTTATTTCCAAATAATACTTGGTAATAATCAAACTGTTTTAATATCAACAAAATAAGGTTCAAACCGCAAATAATTAAGTTCTAAAATATTTACAGATTCATAACTACTTCAAACTTCATGCTAGTTTATTTCTCATTTTATCACTGAACCAATGTACATACCAAGTAATGCAAAAATGAAGACTTGTTTGCAAAGTATTCCGTTATATGCCAAATACTGGAAATACATCAGAAGATGTGTTGCTGCACATAGTTGATACACACTGCAGACAGCAGAGATAGTTTTCCTTAGAGAATATTAGCTACATTCTTCCATTACTGAATGATGAAGACCATACGACTCACATGTGAAACTACTGAATTTAGTCCAATATGTTTGTGCATTTTTTCTGCATTAAAAACAACAATAAAGCTATTCAATAGAGTTGTAGAACTTCGCATCAGCATATTGTTTACTATGAAGGGAAATATTTAAAACAGACTTTGTTAAGATTAAATTCTTAATAATCTTTTTGGCAAATTTATATGCTCTTCATTTTGAGACATTCATTTCTGTAAAGGATCAAAGACCGTAAGTTTTACATCAGTTAAAACGACAGGGCATTCTCAATGCATGTACGTTTTATTTGGAACCATAAAATTCAACTGGACCTACAGCTAAAGCTTGTTTAGGGTTGAGGAGTATAAGCTTGCAATAATGTCACGGCAGTATCAAATGAAACCAAGTTACGAGTCCGTTACAATTAGAACTGGAGGAACCCAAACCAGAGTCTTCTCAAATATAAAAATAATGGTCCACGAGGAGAAAAAAAAAACAAGTTCTTGACAGACAACATGCCATCTTGTCAATCTGATTATACTCAAAATCAACTTAACGACAAGTAAATCTGACAGATACCAACATGAGGCCATGTTCTGTTGACCTTTTCGGGGTTGACAATTCAACAATTAAACTAGAAATGGCAAGTTAAAATTTCTGTTGTCAAGTGAATTTAAAAATCACTAGCTCAATTGGGCGACTGATGATTAAGGGCATATCGGTTGAACTCTCGGTGGAGGGGGGGAGGGAGGGCGCAATCTATGTATCTCTGTCCCCCTGTAACTATCAATACATGGAGATTTGTTACATTTAGGGAGACACTGGCTCTTCGAGGTGGAAGAATATCCCAGGATTCGCTTAAAGTGCGACACTGCCGACCAGTGTCTCCCTTTAATGCCAAGAATAATGTCGACTTTATTCATTAAAAGTCCATACTTTCTAGAATGAGTTGGTTTTTCAATTGTTTTTATAATGCTCATACATGTGCTTACCTTTCACTCTTCAGTACTAATAAATTTTTGCCAGAGGGAGAACAGACTGGTCATAAATTAATTACAACTGGCGTCAGAAGTGTCACAGAATAGGTTCCGAAAACAATATTTCATATGACTGAGTTCAGACAAGTAACATCATCAACGTGTATAGTTCTATGATAACTGGTTGAGTAAAACTTTTACTACATGCCTCTCTGTGTGAATGTTGTATTTTTGTTATTAGAGGTTTTTCCAAACCCTGCCTTACGTTCACCAATCAAATTATAAATTTCATACTGCTAAAAGTTGAAAAATATAATTGATAGGATATTATTTGCTAAGGATAACTCTCCTAAAATGAAATACAAACTTGCCGCATTATGCCAAAAGGGCCTGAAATTATGTCTTTTAATATCCTACATAACAAATCACACAGGAGAGCCATATTTGCCTATTATCATGCTGTTCTGTTTTATGGGCGAAAAATGACTTTGAAATGCATGAATTTATGCAAGATATGATTGTTTCACTCCTAGTTAAAGTCACAATGAATCTGAATATATCCGTGAAGGTCTGATTGGTCAAAATATACAATAGCACGTTCTAGCATTTTTTGTTTCTTCAGAAATACAAAGACTCGTCGATGGCTAAGGAAATTAAGCTCAATGCTTTAAAGGAATACACTATGATAATGAGAGATCGTAGCATGTTATTTTCCCAATAGATGGAGCCACAGAAAAACCTGGTCCCGATATTTGGTCCCTCGGATAATATCGTTCACCAGAACAAATATTTGATCTTGTATTAACCCATAGAATGCAGGATTCATACTAATTGTATCAATGAAAATAAATAATGTCTGATTTTATTTTGAGGTAGATCAAAACATATACTATGTTCGCACTAGAAGACATTCAACGTGTGATTAGACTTCTTTTGTAAGTTAAAAAAAAAACAGTATATCTTAATAAATTTGGACTCCTTCTGTTCAAACTTTAGCTCCAATCTAGTATATAAAAAAAATTAATGTTATTAACTTGATTTTCTTATCTACAATGCTTATTAAGGATAGGGAAGTCCTATAATGTACTGGCTTAATATTAAATCAATACACCCATTTTAAGTAAAAAGACACAGTCTTCATAATAAAGATAATAATAGTCTGATAGTCTTAACCGAAACATTATTTTCAAAATCTCAATAAAAGTTTTACCTCTTGTAACAATATAACATTCAATAAGTAAAATATCTATGCACAAAGTAGACAGCTTTTTTCTTATTTAAAGTCGTTACAAAATTGCTCATTCTTATGTCAACTTTGTTAAAATATTGTTTGTTTATCTCATAAAAAAAACCTTATATTTGAACAGGAAACAAAAAAGTTAATTGGATCTGAAATAAAAATTAAAAGTCCCAATATAAAATCTGACAATGAACACATTTTTTTTATTCTGAATATTGATAGCATTAACAAAATAGTGTCCACAATAAAACTGATCGTTCGTTACACTTTTGGAGTTGGTCTAGTAGTAAAAAAATGAGAATGCTTGTCTTTTTACACAAAGTATATTTAAACAATCATGACATCTGCATTGAATATGTAGCAAATAGCAAATTATCACTCTATCACTTTTATCAATGTTTGATACATTAGAAACAAAGAAATTATAAACAAACAAAAAAACAAAACAAAAAACAAACATTGAATTAAAAACGAATAGTTTAATGAAAATTCAGGCATGTTTAAAGACTGCTAGCCCAAAAAGACTATTATTCACATCAAATCACTGAATGGTACATAGATTATATAATTTTAGGGAAATGCATCTGTTACAAATATAATTATTGAAAATAATACAAAGGTAATTGTGTGAAAATAACGCATATTCCATTTTTTATGCAGACATCAGAATATGCGATATTCCATTTTCGACAAGGATTATGTTTAATATTTGATTACCGATTGATTAACTTCTTCTTGCAACCGGAGAACTTATCTCGTCTTTTTTAAAACTACTCTCTAAGCGACGATAACGTATATGATCCGTAAGATTGAGACATTTTTAAAACAGATGAAGATGCTATAGATTCTTTCTTTCTTTGTAAAACAGAAAGTAAACCAGAAGTAATGTTGGACCACTTTGTTCCGTGCTGCCAAATATCGAATGAAAGGGACGCTACTGACTACGATCCCTCCATGTGGTGCATGCTAGTATTGGTAAATTGATAGTACCCTATTAAAAATGGGCGGATATATTCTGTTTGATTGTGAATGGCAGCAGGAATTAAACATTAATGCATGGCATAAATCGGAACATTTTAAAGCCATTTTTCACCCATTAATCTCAAAATCAAAAAGCTCTATCACTACATCAGTTCAAAGTAGCATTGTGAAAAAGTGGAACCCAAAGTAAAAATAAATATTGGACGTATATGATATTGTGGAAACAAATGGGTGTTCAGATTTCTGCTTGGTAAAAAATAATTGTGCAACCAACTTTTGGCCTCTTGTAGCATCTACTTAAAAATTTAAATTCTGATGCTGCGTCATAATGCATACAACAAAAAAAAATGGTCATGCAAAACCTCCTCCTATTGCTGGTGATCATTACGGTTTAAGTTTAAGCTCTGGTGTTCCTATCTGGGTGTGGTATTTATCCATCTGCTGTGACACCAGGTGGTTTCTCTGACAGTTCATGTTTAGAAACAAAGAGGTACTTAGTACTGAAGATACCAAAATAATTTAATTTTGTCACCAAAAGAACTTCATACAAATTCGGGTTACATACACTACTCTTATAGTTTCATGGATGCTTAATCTAAAGATCAGATGACCACTTGTATCAATTTATTCCATGCTACTGCAGATGTATAGATAAGCACTGAATGTTTGTATTTTACACAATCAAACTGATTTAAATTGTGAAAAGAAATTGTTCAAAGTGTTGAAATTACCAGTAACAATACAACTCCGCATTTAGTCAACAGCTGTCACCATATACTGCTCCTGTCATAAGCACAGTCCAAACGTCATCATGGCACATTCAATCAATATAAACTATGCTACTGGGACAAGTTCTGAATGTTCTGTGCACATCTAGAATTATCGTACTTGATGACTGAGAATATTACCTCTAATAGAGCCATACGATTGAATGCACCTTGGAATAGTCTTGGTCACTAAGCCACTTTATTCAGTCCAAAACGCACGATTAACATCTTCGTGCTTAGTACTAAATCTGGTGTCTTCTCTTTTTGTTTGTGGTGTTTACAAATTATAATTTATAAAATTTACAAATTATAATTTAAAGATATGCAATTAATTCAAGACAAGGATTATTGTTAATCTTCTTCCCAATCTCTACTATATATAGAGTTTTTCCTTTTTCATTACTTTTCTCTGAAATATTTTTCTGTTTTCATACTCTATTGTTACATTTCAAAGGCATGTGGTCTGAGCGAGCACTTTTGCCAAATAAATCAGCAATAATTTCTGGCAAGATTCACCACCTGATTTTTATTCAAACTTGCTTTACATCACAGCACAGGGGCTCGTATCTTTACGTACAATTTACCTATAAATAATATACGTATAGTGGCAGGTCCTATTAATGACTAATAATGAAAAATGAGAAAGAGAAATGAATTTAGAACGTTATCAAGAAATAAAAAGATAAAGAGATTTCAGAGAAACTGACGTCAATGGGAGGCGTGTCGAAAGATACCGCAAAGCTATATTTGACGAAGTTATACAATGCAAATCTTTAAATATTGGTTGCTTGCATGTTAACTGTTTTACTTCAGGCTACTTGAATGGAAAGTTTTATCGCCACTGAAGGACAACCTGAGAACGAGATATATTTACAAATCCATTTGATAACATAGCTGGTAAATTACAGAGAACACATATTGTGGTCGGTTATTACAATATTTCAAATGATCTAAAATACCGTTTATTGTATTCCAAAAACCATAAGAACGAAACATAAACTTTTAATTCCAGATGTATTATATCACAGTGAATTGTACATAAGATAATCAAAATAAAAATGACTGCTCAAATACGATAATGAAGTATTGATAGCGAGTGACTGAGACAAAATTCGCAAGTTGTTGTATCTCCTAAAAAAGGTTACACTGTATAAAAAAACTAACTACAATTATAGATTAAAAAGATTCATTAACCTGAGACACATTGAAACAGCTCTTGAATATAATACAGTTTGTGGGTTTTTAATCCTAAATAGGTATCCATTTTCCTAGATTAGGCCCCGGATTCACGAAACACCTCAACTTGAGTGCACAGTCAAGCTCAAATTATGACAGCCCACACAAATACATAATTGAAATGCAACAGGTTTCAGAATAGTAACACATTCAGATACACATGCATGTTTATTTTGTAAGAAGCTAGCACATACAAGTCCCATGACAAAGGTAATTCTGAGTTTGGGTAAATACTAAAATTCAGAAGTTTCGTGGATACGGGACCAGCTCATTAACACTAAAAACACCTAACACTTAACTTAAAGGCAGCTATTCATACTGCTTAGACTCGTTGCCTGTATAGGTGTTTTTCACAGCGATCTCATTTTATATGATGTAAATAGTCTATCCAAACTATTGCAAAGAGGAACCATAAATACGTTGAATATCAGCATTAAAGACAAAGAAGAGAAAGTAATAGATTTATAGGATCTGACTGTAACATGTTTTAAGTATGACTCAGACAACAAATTTATATTTCAACGTGAAGTCAGTAGCGTAAGCATGGTTGGAACATTTCGCTATGCTTGTGTTATAAAGTTGGAAGATAAACAGACTGCTAACGCTAATACTGTGTCCCAGCTGCGAAAAAAAAAAGAAAAAAAGAAAAAGAATTTACAGAAATAACCAAAACGATAGACGAAAAGAGCAGTAAAATGACTGAGTGAAAATATGAATCATATATATGAGAAGTACCTACAATTTATCTATCGAAGAATAAATAACAGATACCAAGCGATACGTTAATTTAAAGATAGGTAATAATATCGGTGTGAGACAAGGACATATTAATGAATTAGATAAAAGAGCAAGACGATGAATAACAGATTTAAATAACATGGAACAAAAGTGTACAGCCGAAGCAAATGGGTTGAAAACAGATCATAACAAGAAATCTCTTGCACCCAGTAGAAGTACTGATAAAAAGCCTTTATCATTAATTAAAGAATTTATACAGTTAAATCAGGAATACAAGAAGGCATAAACATTAAATCTGAATTAAACAAATACATGCAATTAAAACAGGTTGAATGTATTGGACGCAAGTAAGTATATTACTTTAAGAGGTTCGTAATTTAACAGAATCATGTTAAAATTAAAATAATAAATGGGGTTATATATTTAGTGTAGATTTGATGATGTTAATCCAATAGTAGCAGACATGTACGATTTTTAGGCTTCTTCTATCCTTTCGCAACACCACAAACAATAGTTGCTACTTAAGGATTTGATTATGCTTCAGTACCTTTTACTGAATACAAGTAATACCGGATAGTTAAGACAGTATTACGTCAATCAAATAAATACATCAGGATTTTATTCATTTTTTTAAAACTTCAACATTATAGCTACAAATGATTGATTGTTCATATTAGATACTCGGTAAATAATAATAATTTTGCGTACTCAGTAAATAATAAACCTTAGCTGAAAATAAATTAATATTTAAAATCAAAGAATCACTAGCATATTCTTTTCAAGAGGGGGTTATTTTAGCTTTTTCGATTACAAAAGTCGATAATTGATCAAAATGGAGAAAATGATGAAATGGAATGAAGAAAGAAACTTAAGGAACGAAGAATCAATACACACGTTTGCCTATACCACCGTCTTTGTAACATCATTTCTTGGTGATGTATGCATAGCCGAGATGGTATAGGAGTTGGTTCTTATTGGCAATGTGATGGGTGCCGTAACCCGCGGATCCGGGTACGAATCTCCGTAGAGTACGAATTAAAATTCTCTAACTGATTGCTAGTTTTTTCAAGCTACATATATATATATATATATATATATATATATATATATATATATATATATATATATTCTTACAATCTTTCAAATTTTTAGTGAAACGATTATAGAAATTACTAAGTTTGTATGCCATGATTTCAATTAATCTACACGATGAACAATTTGGAAATACATATACCATATAATCGTATTCTCTTTCGCTTCCTCTCCCTATCCCTCTTCTCTTTCTCTTTTTTTTTTTTTTTTGCTGCAAACTACACACATCCGCATGTGCAAAAGATGTGTGCAGTGCATACTATTTATTGTCAAAGTTTTCATACTGTGTACATTATATACATCTTTTGTACATAACCCTTGAGTAATTTTATTTTGTAAACGGTAAATATAATGCAACATAATCTTGACAAGTGCAATAAAAAATCCTAATCTCCATTTTCACCCTTTTATTGCACCATACTCATAATTATATTAACATGATGCCATAACTCCTAAGGCAAAATCTCGTGCGCAGAATATATATATATATATATATATATATATATATATATATATATATATATATATATATATATATATATATTTCTTTCTTACTAAACCTCCGCCTAATGTTTTCATCAGTAGCATCAAGGGAGGAAATAATGGTTTTGTTACTTATTGCTACTGTTTTCTAGATGCACCACAGTACAGCATTATACAAACGCTCTTTGATCTTGCATATTCAGTAGTCGATGAATACCATTAGCACAGTATAATATTCTCTTTGATAATCTGGAAACGGATACCAGATACACTACAAACAAGACAAACAATCTTGTCTCGAAGTCACAGCACAACTATCAGTTGATATATAATAAGCTTAGATTTACTGCTACTCTGTAAAACGGGAGAGGAAAATGGGAATCGAGTGTACGACTTCCATGAGAACTATTCTGTGAAATCTGAGGTATGATACTTTCTTATTCCTGTCTTAGAAGTTTATTTGAAAATATTTCTTTCTTCCATTCAGCTACACAACTGTTTACATAATCAGGAGAAAAACTTCATCCCTTCTGTACCTTTCCTCTCTAGACATATTCTTTCAGTTAAAATAAATCCCCTCTTCTAGAGACATATTTTCAGTACAGTTAGAATTTCCTTATCCGGTCGATTCGGATCATGATTATTAAGCATGACCTTTTTACAAGCAGCCAAATCATGATCATCCTTGATATTGGTTTCAAGGCTATCAAAATCTACTGTACGCAGTTTCATATAAGGTTTAATCTTACTCAGCCTTTACAAATAACCAATCATATGTATCTTTAACATATAAAATTGTTTGTGAGCTAAAGGGCTTTAATGAAAATCTATCCATTCGGCAAGATGGCCAGTCTCACTTGAACAGTCGGAAATAATGAGACTCCCTGACAGGACGTTGTCACATATTGACCATTACAATTTCTGATAGGCCAATCGATGGATCTGTGTACGAGGGGAGTAAGCAACAACTCCACACAAATATATGTTAATAGTAATAACATTTATTTTGCATTTAATTATGAATACATTTACATTGTCAACACATCATTCAACAAACGATCATTGTATCAATTAACCATACATAATTCAATATTAACACGTTGTCAGTACGAGTTGATCACTCAAAGGAAAATATATCAAGAGTACTATGTTCATAAAAGTTCATCTTGCTCCAAACTTGAGTTGTCATGCATATAGGAATAAAGCAAGTTCACACTAGACGGAATTATAATGGTCGTCTATACACGAAAAATGTATATGTATGCACCCACACAGGGAACAATACACGTCTACACTAGACCGAATTATGCCTATCCACACAGGGTAGCCATATGCACCCACACAGGGAACAATGCATGTCCACACATGACTGAATTATGCGTGCCCACACAGGGAACACTACAGGTCCACACAAGACGTTTCTCTTAACTCCACACAGGAGGAAGATTTGTTTCTTTAATTGAATTGCGTATCTTACTTGCTTGTCCGGTTCCTACTGTCGACCTAGTATAACAGCAAAACTGTCGGGTTAGACACAGACGACATACTGATACTCTGATAACAAAGCTAGCAAGCCACCTACGAATACACTATCAAGTTTAACTAGGTACTAAGTCATTCATAACACCAATATAATTAATATTCAAACTATGTATTTCAATTACACGTTACGCTTTATTACTCGACCAACGTAGATAAGATGTCTACAAATAAAATCGATGTTTTTCTTTCATAAACAGTTACTTCAAATCAATATAGGTTTTGGTGATGCATAAAACTAAAATATCTTGCAATAGATCAAACTGAGTTAGAGGTATGAAATATTCCACACGATACACGTTGCACTATTACATATGCAACGATACCTCCTGACTACTCAAAATGTCATAATTAAAAACTTCAAATTCATGATAATAATGTACTGAAATTGCAATAAGTAGAAAATAAATACAGTAAACGTGAAGGTATACTCGCATTTAGCTCATTTGTTCATCTCTACAGGACCCAAGGGTTTGTAAATGAAGTTTATACGGACTTCGCATCTTGTAATATTGTAGCAAGAATGCCTAGTTAAGCAATTCAGCCTTTTATATGCACACTTCTTGCTGACCATCGCACATTCAACTCGTGCATCACAACATACCATGTAATGTGCACCTAGGACATCTTAGCACTTGCAAAACAAGTTGATGAACACTATCTACACCGCATAAATTATGTAAGGTATACCAACAGTTTAGCTATACAAATGTGCATTCATCTGCCAGCTGTACTGTTCTATGAACATTTAGGTAGATCCTGTTATTAAAATGTATGAACTTCACTACTAACTTGTGACAGACGTCCCATGGTATTGTAACAAGATAACCGGGTTGGATTTCGGATTTATAACAGAACACTGTTGATGGTGATAAAAATGCTATATTTATTGATGAATGACTTGAATGGGAAGAAGGGTTATGATTAATACGTGCGTGTATAGGGTCCAAATATTGGACAAAATAACATAATTCGCACGAACCTAATAATGTAACCCAAATATGAATACAAATAAATAAATACACAGTGCAATGATAAAGGCTAATGATTCACCGTAATCTCAGACGACGAAAAGAATGATGTGTTTTACTCAGATAGCAAAAATGATGTATTTTACTCATATAGCAAAAATGTATACCCTCAAATAATGAAACATGAGACACTTTATTCAAATAATAAAATGTGGTGCAAACAAATGGGATAGATATCATGCAAAATATCTTTACACTCCCAAACCACTGGGTATCACAAAAACCCAAAATTAGCTCACGGCTAAAAGATTACATATATGGAGTGACTCACAAACACTCCGTCACTAACATACTTGGCTGCTAGTCGCACTGGTCAATCAAGCGATCCACGCCCACCAATGGGTCAACGACGCCCGATCACCTGGTATTCAAGCATCACACTGTTTATTCAGCTCCACAGCTGCTATGGTTAGCTTTACGTCTGCTATAGTCAACTTCTATTGTCCCCTCTATAGCTGGGACCTCGTCGACTCTGATCTCTACAGCTGAAAATAAATCTAACACCGTGTAGTATGATTGACACGGGTATATACGATAACACGTAATGACGTTACATACGGTAAGTTATACAAATTACATTATCGGCACAACATTACGAAGCAATAAACAAGTTCAGAAGTGAACCTACACGTGTCCGATAAGAATCTTATGGTACTAAACGTTTCCTAAAAATGCCACTTTATATTGCTAATATAAAGCTCTTATTAGGAACAAACAAGAATAGAAAATATACAAACAAGAATAGAAAATATACACCATAAATTAATCAATAATTTATGTACCTCTACAGCTGAAGACGTGCAAATCCTTAAGTAGACTGCTCACTGACAAGACGTTCCGTAATGTAAAGATTTAGTTTTACGGTGAGGCATTTATACACAGACGATACAGCTCTACATCATCCGTACACTTGATGCATTCGGTTTTTCCCATCGAAAGCACTTCGCACGTGCGGCATGGGGTGAACCGAACTCACTGTTTCGAAATATTGTACAATATACATAACTCACTCTCGGGTATCGTTGTTATACTGAAAAACGAAACCCGAGTACATGTATTTAATAAAAGGGATTTATACAATTCCGTGACAGGTATATTCTATTTTTCTACAATTTGGGTATTATCGTTAGAAGATAAACATATTGTAACGTACTACTATCCCATAGATGCCAGGTCAGAATGGAAGGATGGAAGACTGGAAGGATGAATGGATGGATAGACAGAGGAGCAATTAACTGGGTGGTGGTGGTGATTATAAAGGGACTAATTTTACATTACTTCAAGAATTTTTGTATATCAGATATTCTGACATTTTCTTACTAGAATGATATTGTTTCAAAGGCCAGCGGTGAGATTCAGCTCGGATATACATTGATCTGACGGAAAACCCAACCCGCGCGGTTTTATATTCACAACTGATGTGCTCACAGTTTTAGGTGAACTTCACTTAAACCTGTGAGCAACAGATTAAAATACGACTGTCACTACAACATAACAACCAAATAGCATATATCGATATCAAATCATTTGAATAAAACATCTTAAAAACTGCTTATCATCGTCAATTCTACAGAGAGTACAAATTTAACAGCCTGAATTAACAATTTCATTTAAATGACTTTCGTCCCGATTTCTAGCACACACATACCGCAAAGATTGCGGTAACACTGTACATAAATATACTATCGAAAAGGTATGACCCTAAATGAGGCCAAATGCTAATGACAGACATTCTAACACACTATTGTCCAAACAATGAAAACTACATTGTTATTCAAGACAAAAGATGATGACATTAAACGAATATACAAGTTCTGGATTTCATAAAGTGTAATAATTGGGTCCAACAACTAAAAAAGGTGAGATCCTTGCATTTAGAGATATCAGTGACATAAGCTTTGCAATGCTGATTCATGTACATGTGCTACCCAATGCATAACGACAGATAGGTTAAATTCGATCAGTGACATGAACGGACACATTACAATATATTGGCCTTGAATTATTTGTAATGATGTAGTTAGGTTCCCTTTTGTCGAAAAATCGCCTTTGCGTAACTTTTCAAGCCTATGTCTGACTTTAAATGCGGTATCATAGTGACTCGGTTTCACGAAGGCTGATAATACTCCACATTGTTTAATTGTAGCTACGTTTGCAAACAATACTGATCTCTGTCCATGACATCGGTAGCATTTTCCTTTTCTACACTCGTTATTACCAGAAAGATTTGTTTCTGGATAGATTTGCAAGGCTCTAATTTCTACTTTACTGAGGATAAAGTTAAAAAGAAAAACGCCAGTTATACTTTTGTGTCTAATGTCACAAATGTAATACCTCACGTCCTTCGGCAAATAAGCCAGCTGCAAACTGGATTTGGTTTTCAATTCGGGATCACGACACTACTTATTCCATTTTTCAGCCGCCAAATATGTAAAATGTAGCTTTTCCAACAGCCGCTTATCACACTGTTTTTTCTATCCTCATCCAGAATATCTAAATTGTTCGGTGTCGGTATAAAATTTAGACCATTTGAAAATAAACTGTGCCCCGCTTAAGTCTGAATGTGACGGTTGGAAAGATTTACCACTGAAGTTCCGAGTCCGGATTGCAAACCTATGAAAGGTATCTCAATTCTGAGTGTAAGCAGTCTCGTCCATCCAGTGTGTGTTGTCAGTCCTTGCACGGAACTTGGAGTCTTCTAGTTTAGGGATAAAATCGAAGGTACTGGAAATAAAAGAATATAGCATGTCCAAGTTCCTTTGGTCATGAAAACATAAATCACCTGCAGAAGAAACACTTTTATATTACAAAGCCACTGTTTTGCCAAAGCAGCCTCAGATTTCCAAAGTTCTGCAGATAGGGCCTGAGCAACACTCTTTTGCCTATCATTTATTCCGATGTTTGCTATTAACTTTTGACATTTGCTCGCGGTTAAGACTTCTTGCTCATATCTGTCAATTGCTGTATCTAAGTAGTGGGAAAGTTGTTTTGTCAAATACATAATACATTTGAAGTGCAAGAATTTCGGCAGTGATCAGTTATCATATTTCTGCTACGGATTCGTTTACGTGCTTATTGTTGCCTGCTGGAATTGTGGTGGTTGGAGGGAGGAGGTGGTTCAGCAAAAGATTGCACATTTTTTCGAAACTGGTGCATACACAATCTGCTTATGATTTTTCAGATGTTGGTGAGTTAGTAGTATTAGGTGTTTGTTCACTGAGAGGTAGCGAGTTATGGGACGTATAAACTATACACCTAGCTGGTTTTATAAACTCTATGCACTTAAACGTATAGCCTACTGGTTAGAAACTGATTGATTAATAGCAGGCTATTTCACGCAAAAGGCACGGTAAGGTCGTAGATGTAACTGGTGCAAACCAATTTGTAAGCGTGATTGGTGAGGGAGGGGAAGTGCAAGTGTAAGTTAGAACGTATTGAGGATTGTTTGCCGCGGAGTCTGCCAATCCATTTGAGGAGGACAGAATGTTGCGTCACTTCCGGAGTGCAGATATTTTGCGGAGAGTTTTCTAATACAGATCTTCCATTCAAAACTGTATTTGCCCAAATGTGTTTATACTGTTACTGTTCCA
The DNA here is from genome assembly GCA_029931535.1 of Margaritifera margaritifera. Lineage (NCBI taxonomy): Eukaryota > Metazoa > Mollusca > Bivalvia > Unionida > Margaritiferidae > Margaritifera > Margaritifera margaritifera. The sequence goes on along the minus strand of JAQPZY010000459.1, from coordinate 44,372 downwards.
TTCTTGTATTTAGTGGAACGCATCTGACACTCCATAGTCTAATATTGATCCTAAAATACAAATTGCACCTAGAGCCTTAGATGTCAAATTGTTAGCCTGTTTAGATACAAATTTGAACCAAAGTCGACCAATAATTTGCCGATTTTCTCAGTTCCGAAAGCATGTTGGCATGTGGCTTGCTAGGCCGAATTAAACCATGGAGGTGACATTATTTTTATCTGGCTATCAACAGCAGTTCATCAACAAATTTTTGAATGGAGTATGGCACGAACGAAATTGACTCCGAACTGAGCTGGCGGGGTCTGTCTTTGTTAAGACGTTTTGCACCGAATGGTGCTTTTTCAGGGGTGGATGAGGAATTTGACTAACCCATGTTATATACACTTTCAATGTTCACCCCAGCTTGGATCCCATGATAAATAGATAGATATAGATAGGTAGGTAGGTAGGAAGGTAGCTATGTCTGTAGGTTGGAAGGAAAGCAAAACAACGATATATATATATAGTTATACAGGTAGGTAGGTTTGTGTGTAGGTAGGTAGGTAGATAGATAGATAGATAGATAGATAGATAGATAGATAGATAGATAGATAGATAGATAGATAGATAGATAGATACATAGATAGATAGATAAATAGACAACTGAATAGATAGATAGATAGATAGATAGATAGATAGATAGATAGATAGATAGATAGATATATAGATAGATAGATAGATAGATAGATAGATAGATAGATAGATAGATAGATAGATAGATAGATAGATAGATAAATAGATAGATAGATAGGTAGGTAGGTAGGTAGGTAGATAGATTTATAGATAAATGGATGGATATATAGGTAGATCCGAATCTATCTCAACAATAGACAAATAGATATAGGTAGGTAGGTATATAGCAAGGTCGGTAGGTTGAGAGAAAACGTAAGAACGATATATAGGTAGATATATAAATAGGAAGGTAGGTAGCTAAGTAGATAGATAGATAGATAGATAGATAGATAGATAGATAGATAGATAGATAGATAGATAGATAGATAGATAGATAGATAGATAGATAGATAGATAGATAGATAGATAGATAGATAGATAGATAGATAGATAGATAGATAGATAGATAGATAGCTATGTACTAGATAGATAACACGGTGGTATCACTCATGATGTTATGGAAACATAGTTATTGAAATTGTGTTGAAGAACATGGTTGTTTTTAATTATTCAAACCTAAAAATTATACATGGCAATGCAAAATTGGATATTAAAACTTTTTTAAAATGCATATATATATTGGAAGTCGTCGGGCTATTTACCTATGTTGCAGACTTTTTCGAAGAAAAAAGACGACCAAGTAATATCACTTGTCAGTGCATATCGAAAGCATGATGTAGAAATTCTCACTGCTCTCAATAACATACTGTTCCAGAAAGAGATATTATTTTTCGTATGTGCATCCCATCACCTAGATCGAGGTATAGATGCAACATAACCATCAAAGAATTAGTGAAGAAATAGGAAACAAGATAAACTGGCGAGACACAATGTTTGCATGCTGAAATTCCAATTTTGAAATAATTTGACAATCCATCCTTACATTAGGAAAGGGAAAAAAGCGTGATTCTGTACTTTACTGGTTAATGGAAACATTCAATCGGACCTAAGATTCTAAATTCCCCTCGCATCCAGTGTTTATATTATTGGTTCCAAGTAGGCTAGCAACAGTTGGTTTATTGTAACCAATGTTCACTCCAGCAAGATCATAAGATATAATATACATATAGCTAACTGAATTATCATTGAAGATCTAGCAACAGAAGAAAAATGCTGCATTGATTTAACTCGTATCTCCTCTAATTTTAGTTCCAGGAAGACCCAGAGGACCTTGAGGACCGGGCAGACCCCGTTCACCACTTCGACCATCATCACCAGGTGAACCATCGTCACCAGGAAGACCAGCTTCACCAGATTGGCCTTGAGGACCAGGAGGACCAGGAGGACCAACTGGAATTCGAGACTCGGTTGTAGGAATATCGCCAATACAGGCGGAAGTGCATGCTGCTTTGGTTTTGTACAGGTTGGGGTCGGAAATAGAATAGCATCCTGAAAGTTTTACGCATTTCTCATAAGTTGGAACGCAGTACCAGATGACACATTGTTTCGGGTTGCTTCTGGTAGGGACACTGTAACGATCTGGAATACAATACAAAACATAAAAACTTTTTACATATCTCATGATGAAACTTTTCACATTAGATCATTTACCTAAAAGACCGTTCAATTAATTAGCTTCTCACAAATCATTGTCATGTGTGTGTGTGTGTGTCTTTCAAAAAGTTCTCATGCATCAGCTAAACACCCTAACCTGCACGTCCATACTCTCATCCCTAAGAACAGGATGGAACAAGTTCGAATGACTCAAGGAGCATAAACCTAACTTGTTAGGCAAGCTGAAGTAAACACACGGCTATATGCACAAACCCACTGGGTTTCGTTTTAGAAAAAAACAATGTGTATACAGGTAAATGAATGCCTTTGGACCAAACGGAGAGGAATGTATTATCCCTGGATGAAGGCATTCAAGAGTATAAGGTAGATCAGTGCGCTTGTACATGAGATATATGTGATAAGTGCCGTTACTTGCAAAACGAGTTCGATTCATGATTATAACGGAATATAACTCTTTCCGGCTTTATTATATTGGTGTGAGTCAACACACACACACACACACACACACACACACACACACACACACACACACACATATATATATATATATATATTTAGATTAACATAATGTTATTTAAATACGAATAAATAACATCATCATAGACGTGAGAGAATTTTAATTCGTACTCAACGGAGATTCGAACCCAGGTCCGCAGATTAGGACACCCGTCACCTTGCCTGTAAGCACCAATCCCCCCATACCATCTCTACTATGCACACATCACCAACAAATGATGATGCATTTATCCGTATATCACACAGGAGAATGCTTGATAACATTAACATAATTTTTAAATACAAATACACTGTATTATCATACAGGTTATATAATTTTTAATTCGTCAGCCTACTGAGCTTCGAACACGGTTCAACAGGTTACGGCACAAATGGTCTTATAAATGTTCTGTAATTCACTTCACGTTATCACGTATCCTCCTGTATGATCCATGGATAGCACTTTCTACTGCGTCTTGTGTATATATGTGTGGATGACTTTAAGTTGCCCGTATATCTTGAAAAACGTAAATGATTCTGCAACACAAATCGTTTCTAAATAGTCATTTTAAATAATTAGCCGCGGAATACTATTTATACAAAAAAAAGTTTACCCCAAGATACCAGACACCTATTTCAGGGGGACATAATTCTGACTAGAACTGAAACCTATCTATAGAATGCTAAATGCTATACAAGAGGTAGGAGCAACAAGCTGAAAAGACGGCAGGCATACGTGATGGTCTCTTTAATAAATAATTCATGCGGAATATAACAGATGTTCCAAACATAAAATAAATATAACCACATGAAGCTAAAACGCTTGCAGCAGATGCCATGCACTGCTTCTATCGCATGAAGAAGACTGAAAAATCTTGTCATTCAATACAGAGGTTTATACGTTGTTTGTGCTCCCGGAGAATTATATCTCGCGAGAGACGCTTTCTCGCTTTATGACTGACGAATTCATAGGCAGGAATTATTAGCTTTTAGGTTTTAGCTTTTTATTTGTTGACCAGAAGTCGATATATAGTGCAAACGAGATACTATTCATATCAAGTTCATGGGATCTTATATAACAGTCAATATAACATGTACATTTTCTAAGGGTGGCTTAGACTTATAGACAGCGAGACGCTTAGACGGATCTATATGCAGGGAGAAAGGGCATCAACACAAAACTTACTTTGATGTGCCAGAATTGAACCGAGCATGGACACATGGAGAAAAAGAACGAACAGGTTTTTCATTTCACTGCTGTTTTTTTTTCCCTGAAAATAAAAGTAAGGTTGTGTTTTATATTATTTCTAAAATATTAAATGTTTGTCATTTTCGTCAGTTTTTTCAAGTGACTCTTTGACTCGCATTAGCCGAGACAATTTACGTTTAAATTACTGGAAAATTAAAGTGAAAATTCAAAAGACACTTACAATAATGTGAATTAAAGTCCAAATAATCCAAAGTGTCCTAATCACAAGTCCAAAAATATAGAATGTTCTGAATGAATTCCAATAGCCTTGAATGTCCTGATGTACCATAAGTCTTGAATGTCCTGATGTACCACAATGATGTAATCCGGAATGTTTTGAATAAATTCAAATCAATCCCAAAAAGTCCTAAAATCTATGAGCACTTTAGTATCACAATGCATATTGTAAATAAACAATTCCTCTCTCTCTGAATTATATCTGATTTCAACAACACAACTAAAATAGATTCCTTACAGACTGGTCTTTTAGAACTGCAATTCTAGAATAGGAATACATTTGTTTACCAAAATCTGTATATAAATAAACATGCCTACATGACCTATGTCACATCACAATATGAGTAATTCTAACGGAAAATTACTCAGTGTACCTGACTTATGTTACAACAAGACATGGAAAAAACAGTCCAGCTACTAACAAAACCGGCCTTGAAATCAAATGGTAAGTAAACATGTTGTTTAAAAAATGACCATAATCTGAATAAAGTAAAACTTGCAATCATGGACACATATTATAAATTCAATATACATAACACATTACCCTTGGAAAACTTGGAAAATGTGAGAGATGAAGACAGAGCCGACCTGTAGCCTTTAATAATAAACAATGAACAGCTTATCTCAAAGAGAAAGAGACGGAAATCCGCCTCTGCACTCAAAGTGAAGCAACTAGGATTAACGCGTTTCCTACTGCACCATTCACTGAAGATTCTCGATTATGCATCGCAAATCTTGGAAGTGGGCTGTCTTCTAGCCTGTATGATGCAGTTGGCAACCTTGCTCGAAAACTGGTACTGGTGGATTGATCTCATGAGATGAACCAATCGTGAAAGTGGAAAATCTATGGATTGTTGTGGAGAAGGAACTCCCTGTGCTGCGACAGCAAGTGTCTCCAATGTAGGAATCGCCTGGGCCCATCTACACACAGGTCGAGTAAGTCGATGAACAACGACCGTTGGAGCCACATGGTGGCTATTAGAATGAGTTGAGCAGTGGATATCCTGCCCTGGTGAAGCTTTTGTTTTTTGTTTGTTTTTGTGAGTTTAACGCCTTTGTTCAGCACATGATAAACAATGCATGGCTGCCAGTATATCTGGTGGAGAAAGAACCCGGGAAGAACCTCCTACCCACGGAAGCTACTGGCAAGCTTTGTCATATTTCCACGTTGGCCAAGTGGAGACCGATACCACGCAGACAAGGTGAGATCTGAGTGATATGTAAACACTCGGCCACCCGGGGCCCACCTGGTGATGCACCTGCAGAATCAGACTGAACGGTGAGAAGGCTTAAGCGAACAGGTGATCCCACTTGAAACTGAAGGCGTCCTCTGCCCAAACCCTCTGATCTGGGACCAATTGGTTCAGAGACAATTCCACAAGAAACACACGCCCCTGCCCCTCGAACCCTTGACACCCTGTCCGCCACAGTATTCCTTTTCCCCGGAGTATGACGGATTCTGATCTCTGATTCGTCTCCGAGGCTTCATAACAGAGTAGTTGCCAGATCTCCACGTAAAGAGATGGGGGGCATGTGTACCTCCTTGTCTCATGAGGTAAGTGACCACTTGCGTGTTTACTCTGTTTACAAACCCTTAAAGGGCTAGCCACACTGCCCTCATCTCCAAATTATTTATTTAGAGGTATGCTTTTTCTCGGGACCACGCACCCTGAAGAATCACGCCCTCCGAATACGTGTTCAGAAAAGACTATGGTTCAAAGGGGGCGGGGGAAATTGGAACTCCAATCAAGAAACAGTCCCGATTCAGCCACCACCTTAGGTGGTGGTGACAATCGACTACCAGGTGGATCAGGGCCGATAAGGGATCTTTGGGTGGTCTCCAGTTCATTAACAGCAGGAACAGGAGGTCGAAAGTGATGTCTTCCTAGGGAAACCAGATATGCTGTCGAGCTCAACGTCCCCAGCAGCAAAAGATAACAAAAACGCCGACAGCGAAATCTTGGCCCAGAGATGCGCTATTAGCGACTGCATTTTGTCGACCCTGTCAACCGGCACCCAAACGGTCCCCAGATTCGTGAGATAATTCATCCCCACGTACACTAATTCCTGAGAAGGGATGAGATCCAACTTCTTGGCGTTCAGGATGAGACACAGGCTGGTCACTGTGGACCAACAGAGGGACATGCCCTTCAGAGGGGAATCTCCGAGGACGGCATCCATCAGCCAGTCGTCGAAATACCAGATGATGGGAATCCATGCAGATCTCAAGTGAGCAGCGACTACCCCAACGACCCTGGTGAAGCTGGAAAAGAAAAGCCCGAAACTGAAATACCTTCTGATCTAGACAAAACAGGAGGTATTTCCCGTGATGAGGAAAGATAGGGATGTCTAAATACACATCCTGAGGGTCGATGGAGCCAGAAGGTATTTCCTGTGAGGAGGAAAAATAGGGATGTGTAAATAGACACCCCGTCACTGTACCTATCATGGGAAGCCAATGACTGGTGACCAGTATGTGAATCCCTACAACCAATGACCGGTGTTCGATGGCCAATGCCAGGTGCCCAGCAGCCAGTGACCAGTTACCGGGCAAAGACCAGTCAAGTGACTGATCTGATGGCAGAGTTCCCATCAGACATATGGTGACGAGATCTACATCCTTCTTATCAGAAGAGCATGATTCGTCTCTCACTCTCGCTAGGACAGCTCTGCCCTAAAGGGAGGGTGCAAATCAATTCCAGTAGATCCTCCCTTGGGAGGGACCTCAGATCAAACCCTACTAGGCACTGATGACCTCTGCGAGGACGTCGGGGATTCAGGGGTCTTATACGATCTCTGCACACGCACGGTATCAGATACAGTATGCCTTTAAGGGCAATATCTTCCCGCAATGGTTGAAAGGATCCAGAACTCTCGTGGGAATGGAGGAGTGCCTCCACTGAGGACAAGAAGGAAACACTCCACCAAATCCCAGACTTTGTCGGGCCCTATGCAACAATAAGGACAACTATCTATGCGCATGCAATGAGTGCATGCTAAACAAGTAGTGTGGGTATCCCCGGGGACATTTTTATGGCCTCATTTTCCCCCCATTCTGCGACATTATGTCTCTGAAACAGAAAAAAAATAAGAAATATAAAAAACACGAATTTCCAAAAGTGCTGATCAAAATTATGGAGGGAAATACTTACCCTCACACTGGGAGAAGGAAAGGGATAATGTAGACAAAGCACCACTACTTAGCAAGTGCAAATAATAAATCCCTAAAATTAGCTCATAGAGAGCACAATAAACCAATATCAAGCAGGAACTGTGGGGACTAATACTTGACTTAATCAATTAATTTAATAATTTGCCGAAAAATACATTTATACCTCAAAAACGAAGGCAAAGCACGGGAATCGAAAAGTACATGGCTACCCCATACTGGCATCCAAGGAAAAAGAGGATGGTATTCCATATATGAGCAGTGATGTAGCAGTCAGACTGGTTTTAGTTCTCTCTGCTCTAGAACCTTCCAGAGCTCCAATATTAATTGGAGGATGGAATTTCTAAATCTTGGATGGTGGACTTTGCATCAAGGAAAGGTAATCATATTCAATTGTAGTAGGTATTGCATTACTGATATTAAAGACAAGATTTTCAAGATAGCCACTTTGACAGCCATACTGGATGTCTCTGTGTAACCATTTTCATTTAGGACCAACTAGACATCATAAGTAGACTTATGAAGAAAACCCCATGCCAATACAATTCTTTCATGAGGTATAGCAATAATAAGGTTTTCAGGATGTCTGCCATTTTGGCCACACTGGGTGTCAGTTCAGCACCATTTCATTTAGGACCAACTCGACATCAAAAGAAGTCTTTCAATGAACACCCCCATATTGATATTATTATTTGATTTCTCCAGATAAGAGATAAGATTTTCAAGATGGTAACAGCACCATTTTTATTTAGGACCAACTACACCTTGAGATGAATGTAAAGTTACATGGCAATTCTCCAAGTAGTTTAGGAGGAGTAACAATAACACACTTGTGGATGCTGCTCGACAGATACCAATGGACAACAGGTCATCCCATCTCTTCTGGTCAATGACAAATAGAGCCAATAAAATGTACAACTTGTGTACTAGTCACAGGGACTTGTTATAATCAAAATTACAACTATCAGTAAATGGATACAGGGATTGGGAATCTAAATCCTATATCCATTTACCGAGTCTTAATTTTGTTTCTAATGAACCCTTTGTATCAGCAGTTCATTTCTTTAATTATGATGCATGTTTTTGTGGTGTAAATGTGTCAATAGTTCTATTCATTTTCTGTTATATTTATGTCTTCATATAAGTTCTCCATCTTAATTGCCAAACCATACACATTTTTATTGCAACTTCACAACCACTTCCTTTCTAAAAGGAAACTTGCTTCATTGAGGTATAATCCCTCATTGACCATTTTCGTCGAGAGAGCTTTCTTAAACTCTCCGAGGTGAATCCGGGCACAACGCTTATGTGATTTCTGATTGGCTATCAAATTGCTTTTGTGATACAAGCACTCAAATATGCTTTCACAAAAGAATTAGAATCAGACACAGAACTGCTTATATCGGTCTTTCAAGCTGTGGTTCACCTATAAAAAATTGTATGACTGGAAAATTGGAATCTGATAGAAGTCATCATAATGGTGTAATATGAGGTTCAAACAGGAATGACTCTGCCAAAATTGAAAATTGTTGGCATCTCTCTGTCGAGTGCCTTTTTTTTTGAAGAAGTCGTTTGAATGTCATTTTTTATGTTTAGTATCAATGGCCATGTTTGATTGCAGATCAGCATTATTTGTACAAAGCTGAAATGACTTCATACCAGGTTTTTTTGTCAAATTTAGTCAAATTCTGTTTAGAGATATTTGAGAAGTCATTTAAATGTTTTTCTATTATTAGTAATGGTTGCCATATGGTGGATCAGCATCATTTGAATGACTCTGAAGGCACTTTATGTCAGAATGCATTTTGTCAAAATCTGATCAAATTCTGTTGAGCCATTTTTGAGAAAAAGTCATTTAAATGTTTTTCTATTTTTAGTCACAGTGGCCATATTTGATAATGGATTAGCATCATTTTTTTTTTGAAATTGAGATCCTCATTAGCCAGGACACTTCAAATTCTGTTGAGCCATTTTGTGAGAACATGCTTTTTTCTGTTGAGCCTTTTTTGTGAGAACATGGTTTACATGTTTTTCAATATATAATAATGGTGGCCATATCGGTCAGATTTTTGAATTTTTAGAAATATAAAACAGTCAAACCTGTCCAAGCGGTCACCTGTTTTCAGCAGTCATTCTAATTTCACCCTGTCAAATTTCCTATATAAATGCCCTTTATTCAACGGTCACCTGCTTTCAGCGGTCAGCAGCCAGGTGTTTCTTAACCAAACCATGGTTTCACCCTGCCTTAAGCGGTTACTGGAGCATATCAGCAGTGACCAATCCAAGTACATGTATGCAAATTAAACACTTCTTTTGTATGATGAGCAAGGCATTGTTCAGATAAAGGTATATGATCTGAATCGATGTTTAAGCATTTCATATCTCGATTGCACTTACCGTACTCCAATCACACTGTCAGTCAAACTATTAGGTGTCAACATGTTGACTTAGAAAGCAAAGCGGTTTTTGTACTTACATGAGAGAATCGAAGCAATTCGTTTCCTGGATAGTGGACACAGTAGTCATGTAGTTCCAGCAGAAATTGGGAGTTGGGCGAACTCAGATCCAAGGTTTTATTAAGCATAAGCGAGATATTATGGCCATTTTTTAATTAATGCAGAGTGTAAGAGATTAAGTACAATCAAACAAAATGAGTAGAGATACATGTACACTGCACTTGTGATATCCCTTACGGTTGATATGCAACTAACAATAGCCACAGGAAGATTCTTTTCATTCCATAATCATGAAAGATCTCGCACAAAAGCCAGCTGTCTTTTGATCTCGGTGAGTTTGAGTAACTGCTTAATCCATCAATTGTTTGAAGTGTGAACATCTGTTTTCATGCCTAATTATACCAACTGGCCTAACACAAGGTCAGTCCTGTGTTTGACAATCACTGGTAACTTGTCAATTAATTTTATTTAGACGCTGTTTCTACTGATAAGTGATGATTTAATGTACATGATGGTTTAATGTGGAAACTTTATCTTTTTTTATTTTCTTTTTCTTTTTGCTAAATAGCTAAACTAAATATATGTATCTTGATAGCATACTACTACTACTACTACAACTAATGCTAATGTATTTGGTACATAGTACATGTATTTGTCATGAACCAAGTTTGAGAGCTGAACCTGCCTTCAGAGGTCACCTGTCTTCAACGGCCACTTTGGCCCTTTGCCATGGGTAACTGCTGAACAAAAGTTTGACTGTATTTGATGGCAGATTAGCACCATTTGAACACATTTAAAAGTCCTCAATTCCAGGATGCTTTCTATAAAATTTGATCATATTCTCATGAGCAGTCTTTGAGAACAAGTTGTATAAAGGTTATTATCTTTCGAGTAATGTTGGCCATATTTGAGGATGGATTGACTTCCATAGAATATTTTGAAAGATGCCAGAATGCTCCCTGTAAAATCATATGCAAATTAGTCAAGTAGTTTTTGAGAAGTTGTAAATAACGACTGTGAATGGACAATGCACTTCAGATGAAGGACCATACCATAAGCTCCCTTTGCCTTACATAACAGCGCGCTAAACGTTTAACCCCTTACCTCACATAAGCGCTTTTGAACACCTCTACTGCATTCCAATGGAAGCACCTTTCAACACCTTGGTCCGATTTGCATACAAGCGCATTTGGATACCTGTGCACAATCTGCATTGAAGAGCATTTTAACGCCTACAGTAAACATCAGCCATTTTGAGCTCGTTCTTGTAGCGCTACCTTAAGGGAAAACCCCCAGTTAGAAACTATAGGCACTGAGGTAAATGACCATTACGTCTCGTGTGGTTGCTATTTAACATATAGTCGTAATCTGCTATTTTAAGTAACTGGGTTGGATTCTCCCTCATCCAAAACGGAAGCCACGGATTTCATTCAGCACTTTCTGAGTTTTGATGATTAGAATTATGACTATGGAGGCTTCAATAAGTCAGATAAAGGCTCCAATATTGATGTAGGCAATATGATTTTTGATAATTTATCAAATTTGGATAATTTAGTGATACAGACTAGAAAATGAACCTGTAGATTTAGAGGTTGAGAAAGGTCACCTACAGCTGGTCACACAGTTTCGCCAACTTGACGGTAAATAAATTCTCTCAAGATTTTAAAGTATATACAAAATTCTTCAGTGAAAAATAATTATATGGCAATAAAGATCAGATTTTACTCTTAAACCTATCTATAGATAATAAATATGTTCCAAAAAGGTAAAGTGGTTAAAATCTATGTTGAACTCAACATATACTACACTGCTATAAATTTTACAGGCAGGCTTTTTCACATAGAATCATTTAAGTAATAGGTGTTCTATTTATCGCACACTGTAGTCTGTGGTTTTGGCACATTATATCAACAGCCTGCACAGTAACAGACACTAGGAGGTAAAGGGTTAACTGGAGCTTAAAAAGTCACTGTGACCTACTTTTAACTGTGGTGTGTAGTATCTCTAAAGATGAGTGCAAATTTCATGACTGAGAATAGGAGCTAAATGCCAAAATGGCAGGTTACTGTGACCTCTTTATGCTAGTCAGTAATACCCCTCACAATAAGTACACAATCAAGTTTTATGAATGTACAACAAAATTCTAAATGGTAATAAAAGGAACACAAAATTTACAGGAGTTTATTAACTTTTTATTAAAATTGCCATGACATACAACATAACACTTGACCTTTGTGAAGTCATGCTCCAAGCTACAACTCTATTTCTTTCGCTTTTTTTTCTTTCAGTAAACCAAGCAATACCTTCATGTAATAGACCAGATACAGTATCTGTGGTATTGTTTCGTCTAAACTGCTCACAAAATGTTTGATAAAAAGATCAAATTATATATATAGTCACTGAAACATTAAACATGGGTCACTATGATCCACTTCAGATTGCCGACAATATTAATCCCCTTGATAAATAGTGAAACCATGCTATAGCACAATGGTCAGGGTCTACAAAGTACCATCATGCTATGTACCATATTGTGCAATATCCAATAAAGTCAGTTCACTGAAGAATATATTGCATGTGTATACTTTTAGCATTACAAAATGTGGTTGGCGGGTGGGGGATGCGATGTATGTGTGCGCAAAACTGCAGACTTCATTGACACAGTTACCAGCTTGATGCATATTAAAAGAGAAATACTTTAAACAGTTATTACACATTTAATATTTATTTTTAGGTGGCAGAAAACCTTTCACTGGTACATACATATACACGTATATCAAAATTGGCAACTGAAGTGTAAATAGAATACATTTACTCACCATCCAATCTCATTGTATTCATAATAGTAATTCCATCTAAAATGTGCACAAAGAAACACAATTTCTAGATTTTTTCTGCTAGATTCCATTCAAATCCAGGTATTTAATTTCTTGGTAATACACTCACACTAACTTATGAAACACTATTTTCCGAAACATTCATATTTACCGGACATGTCCAAAGAGTGATTTTTTACTGACAATAAAATGCATAAATCAGACACTGGGAATTTCTAAAAAGAAACTTGTATTTAGGCTTGAAAGATACTTTAATTGGAATTCATACAGGAGGTAAAGGGTACTGACTTCGTAATGTACTTGAGATGAACAATTTGGCAAGTGTGTAAAACTGCCTGTACGAAGTCTGGGAGTAAATCATTTTATTTCATGGGTAAAGAGTGATTTCCATAAAAACTGTTTAGTCATTCTCTAAAAGGCAAAGGAAAACCTATATTTTTTGAAACTTATGTTTATAACTATAACTTTGCACTACTGCAGAGCAAAAACAGGGAGTAGTTTCTTTGAATATAATAGCAGATCCATCCACCCCTACAACTTACATGTTTCTGTTTCAGTCAATGGTCAACAACAGTACAGTAAGTTATACATGTAACTGAAGGATTGCAATGACAATTTATTAAATCAAACTCGTTTATTTTGGCAATAAAGCTTTGTAGCACTTCCAGCAATGGTGAAATTATTGTAAAATTTCGGCAGCCATGCCACAACCATGCTATATCCAAATTCGTGTTATAATGTAGTGTGTTTTAGCGAGGTTTCACTGTACATCTATTTCGCGTCATAATAGCAGAGTCTAAGAAATGAAGGTAGCTGAAAAAAACTCCAGCAAGTGGACAAATATTCCATCGTTTTCATCAGGATAACTGCAAAGCATTTGGTAGCTATATATTGCACATTGTGACTGTTTTTCATCTGATCATCATCTAACTGCACAATGCTTATGATACCTGTACAACATAGTGACCACAAATGTCTGGAAATTGACATGGAACAAATTATTTGACACTTTTCAGTAATAACTATGTTTCAGTGTATTCATTAAAACTGTCTGTCACTAATATGCTGAGTTGAGTATTGGATACAATTTAATGATAATACAATATTATGGTACTTCTGTAGACCATTAGTATTGTATTGTGATAGACTGCTAAACCACATGCTAACTGCATGTGCCATGAAAATATCGGTAGACCATTGGTATCGTATTGTGATAGACTGCTAAACCACATGTTAACTGCATGTGCTATGAAATTTCTGTAGACCATTAGTATTGTATTGTGATAGACTGCTAAACCACATACTAACTGCATGTGCTATGAAACTGATATTGCTGTCTAATTTCTAGTGTCTGCATAATATTACAGATGTTTCAGTGCAACGTCTAATGTCTGTAAGTATCATCAAAGACTGTCCTTTTCCACTTGTTCACATATTATCTGCAGGCACCATGAAACAAATATCATAACCCAGCATGCTACATAAAACTTTCCAAGCTACCCCAGATGCTATGAAATGGATAAAGTGGCCCAATTTCTAACATCTGTGGGACACTGCGGATATTTTTGCAGAGCATCCATGATCTGTGTGTTGTGTATCAAAAGAGACATGAGGCGATACTCCTTCTGTATCTTGGTACTTCCTCCTTCAACTGGCTTTACAAGTTATAAGGCCACTAGATGCTCAAAAGCCTGAAATATACAAAGGTTCAGTAAGCACAATGTAATGATATAAAAGTTCTGCGAAACATGTCGTCTCCAGTGAGGACAGTATTATGCACACACAGGTGAGACTGAATCCTTACATATCTGAAGTGAATTTCAATATGGTCTAATAGGTATACTACTCCAGTTCTGTAAAAAGATACTTCAGCAAATTAAAAACGAGAGTATTGTGAATGGCACAATATGCGCCTGCCCTGTTTATATTCTGCTATATAGGCACTAGTAGGGCATTGTTGGTATCAATAACCTTGACCTATGGTCCAGGTATGTGGCCTTTGGTTAAGCTTGTTGTGCAGAAACCATTATTTTCTTATCAAACTTACCATGACCTTTGACCTTTAGACCCCCAAATATACTGGTCTCTTTATTGCCCTAAGTGCAAGCTGTCCACACAATTTGGTCAAGGAACTTACTCTAAAACAAAAGTTACTGTGCAAAACCCATTTTACTATGGGTCACCATGCCCTTTGACTTCTTAATCCCAAATTCAATTGGCCTTTTACTTGGCTCAAGTGCAAGCCTCCCCCATAAAATGTTGTCAAAGTGGTCTATAACTAAAGTTATTATGCAAAATCCATTTTTCAGTCACAGTGACCTTGACCATGGACATTTTGAACCCCCAAAAATATGCTTCTTTCTTAGCCAAAGTGTGAGCAATCCACAAACATAGGTGATGGAATATGGTTGAGAACTGAACTGTTTGCATGGAAATCACTTTCAATTTTCAGCCACAGTGACCTAGACCTTTGACCTTTAAACCTCAAAATTGACAGGCTTCTTCCATATTCAATTTTCAAGCCATACACAAAGTTTAGTCCAGGTCTGTGATTAAAAACTAATGTCATTGTGCAGAAACCATTTTTATTCTTTCAATGACACTGACCTTTACCTAAACTCCAAAACTGATAGGCTTCTTCCTTACCCTAAATCAGGCATGTGCAACTTCCTCCAGGGCATGGGCAGAATAATGATTTGTATATGATGTAAATGTAACTGGATAAAACCAAGTTGCCATCGGTTGAACATGCCTGCCCTAAATACAAGCTATTTACCAAGTTTGGTAATGGTCGATGGTGGAGAGTTTGAGTTAACTGTGCAGAAGTTAACTAAGGAACAGACACACAGATGAACAACATAATATACTCCACGTTTTGGAGTGCATATAATAACTACAATCCTTGACAACATGAAAGCTCATTTATTTTGAGCAGAATGCATACCTGCCAACCCCCCGAGAGGCAAAAGTGTAATCCAAGTGGACAAAAAGAGTAATCCGAGCAAAAAAAGAGTAATCTACATATAATATGCTATAAGTTTTATGAAATTTAAGAAAAATGAACATGATTTATTTTCTACTAACCTGAATCAGCAGAAAGTTCCAGTCCTTGTACCAAAATGGACACAATATAAATGGATCAGTACATATTAAACAAATGTTAAACATATTTACAAGTGTTTATTTAATCCTCTGGTCTGGTTCTTTTCTCAAAATTTACTGCTTTAAGTTTTCATATGTAGCACTTTTAGCTTTAGAAAGCAACAGACTGTCATGCTGCAATTCAAAACACTTCTTACCAGCTGCTGCCATGAATGTTTTGCGCACCAGCAGAGCACTAAGCACTGGGTTACTGAGACTGGATCTAAATTCAGTTTTAGTTTTCTTGACAATACTAATAATGAACAATCTCTCACAGTCAGCATTAGAATGGTAAAGAACCAATATTCCTTTCATAACCTGACACAGAAGAGGAAATTTATGTCTTCCAGTTGTTGGATCTTTTAGCTGGGAAATAAGGTGCCATTGTACATCAACTCTGTCTGCATGAAGTACCCTGTCAGGTAGAATGTCAACTTGATACTTTAGGAATTCTCCTTCCAGATGATCCAAAGTAGGTGAAGGAGGCAATAGAAAGGGATATCTCTTAACAAAGAAGCTGACACTCTTAAAGCTTTTTGACTGTCTCTCATTTACATCAGCAACTGAAGCATTTAAAAGCACTTCATCTCCATATGGGAATTTCTGCAGCATGTAATCACATGCTGTAGCATAATAATCTCAAACATTATCATAGAACACTTTCACAGCAAGAGTAGAATTCTGTTCTAATTCTGTTCTAAGAAGTCTCTTGTTTCTGCACCAATAGCTAGATCGTCATCATTTTTCTGGTTTTCTCTGTCATGAAAGTCTATGTCAGTCAAAACTTGGGTTGATGAAATAATTTCTGGTTTAATAAACCTCATAAGCAAATCTGACAACTGGCCTGATAAAATTGTATGCATAATATGAATGCATGGTTCATCTTGCTGCAAGACAATATTTGCTGCATCAAACAATGGAATGGCACTCTTCAAAAACAAGCAATATAGCTTTGTAACTGGATCATTGAGCTTTTTAATTTGATTTTTCTGAATAATTAACAGATTCTGCTTGCTTCTGTGACTTCCTTGTATCCACTGTGCTAGATTTTCCTTTAGAAGAATGAGAAGATCCAGTATGCTTCTTACCAACTTCATTTGTACTACACTTATCCTTTGAAGAACTAGAACCAGTTGTCTGCTTAGTTTACTAACAAAGGATTGGAATTTTCTGTCACAACATTTATCTGTCACAAAGTCAGACTGAGCTTGGAGGCCCTCAGGCTGGATAGATAATGGCTTCTCAAATAAGAATTCCATAGATTTAAATTTCTTTCTTTCTGATGGCCCAACCTGTTCATTACTTCTACCTTTACATTCATCTCCTTTTCTCTTCTGACTTCTAACAGACTTTGCTTTAGTGTTACTCTTCTTCACTCTTTTTTCCCTGTTTCTCTCTGCAGACTCACTTTCCTTTTGAAAGAAGCTAGTAGAGCTGTCCAAAGCTGAAGAAAACGGCCAATACATTTGCCAAGAGATAACCATCTTGTACACACATGCTTTATAACTTTATAATCTTCAAGGTCAAACTCATCTTGCAACAGCTTGAGTGCCTGTTTCCTTTTACTACTTTTCTCCAAATAATAGTATATGTCAATCAACAGACTACCAATATCTACTTCTAATTTATCTGCAGCCTTTCCTGCAGCAAGGTGCATCAAATGACAGGGACAACCTGTTACATGAACTGATGGAGATGTTTTCAAAATGTAGGATGCGACTCCTTTATGAATTCCAGTCATAACTGATGCATTATCAGCAGAAAACCCATGCAGTTCTGCCAACTTATGTTATGATTTTTCAACACATTGTCAAGCAAATCAAAAATGTTTTCTCCAGTGGAAGCTACTGTCAATTCTGGTAAGGAAAGAAGAACACTCATGATTTTGCCTTTTTCATTATCAAAGTAACTAACACAGATAGGGTACAACTTTTTGTCATCGTATCACTATTCCCGTCTGTAGTAACACTAAATGGTCCAATTTTCATGGCCACTGCTATTTTCTGTGAAGTATATTTTGATAAACACTGAACAATATGAGATGTGTTTGTTCTTGCACATGCATATTTTTCTGCAATTTCAGAATCTGGGAACATCCGTTTAAATAAAGGACCAGCATGGTCTGCTACTGCTAGGGGAAGTCCATGTTCTATTAAGAACTCAGTAAATAACACCTCTGCATTTATTACACTCGTGTCTGTACTGGAAGTTTGCTGTAAAAAGGCAGTTACTTTAGAATTCAAATTAGTGATATTGGCTAATTCGATGTACTTCTTTGTTTTCAAGTGTTTTTCCACATCAAATTTACCACCATGACCGATCGTAAAATCCGTTCCACAGAGCATGCATCAGGCATGATGCTGCCCCAGACTGGAGCGCTGTATTACGTCATCCATGTATTCATCTTTGAATCTTTGGAGGATTCTGGAGGATTCTGGTTTTTGTCTTTTTCTGTTCCATCTTGTTAAAATTATTTTTAAAATTTCTCCTCTCCTACACACTGAGCAGAATCAATTCGACTTGACTTTTAGCGCCAAATAACTATAGACTGTTCTGTGTTAATATAAATCGCAACAATAAATCTTAGACCAAAGTTTCAAAGTAGAAAACCAGTCTGTTTTCTTGGAAATATGCCCTACAAGCTGCTATAAATAGAATGTATGTTAGGAAAGTAGATGTACATGTAGGTCAACCGTGGACAACTGTACTGACTTTCAGCACACTAGCTATGGACTGGTTCTATACCGAATATAAATCAGAACAATGAATCTGACGGAATGGGTTTAAAAGTATATAACCAGTGTGTTTTATTGGAAATGTGACAGCTGCTATAAATATAACATAATGATAGTGTACTTTTGGAAAGTGCATGTAGATCTAAGATGGTCAAGTGTACTCTTATACGATAGTTACGCAGAAGCCTTCTTTTCTGGAATATGATGTGTGGGATTAATGAGCTGTTAATAAAAACGAGAATAAAACTTTTTATTGCTTTATTTGTATATTATTTTAAAAATTTCTTTTTAAACGCAAAAGCATAATCTATATACATGTGAGCGTAAGACGTACTTCAGTGAAAAATAGCGTAATGATTACGCCAAAAGCGTAATGGTTGGCAGGTATGAGAATGTCAATTTCAATTAGAAGCATAATTTATAGCAGCTGACAGGAGACTGAAATTCTGTTAAAAATTTTTGCAAGTCATTCTGGGTAATTTTCTGCAAGGTATTATGAGTACGAGTGGGGATTAGGTTCTCCTTTGCAAAAATTCTGATTGCTATAGGGGGTGAACTAGTTAAAGTATAACACTGTAACAGTTTTATCCACAACGCCAGAAACGTCAGAAAACTAGAGAAGTATAACTATTAGAGCTTTCTGAAATGGACTATAGTACAAACATTAAGCTTAAAGTAATATTATACACAACGTTTCAGTTAAATGCAGCAACTGATGTAAAAATATAAGAGTTAAAAAAAAATGCATTACAGTTGATTAATATTGTTGATGCTGCTAATGCCACCATCACTGTAAAAGTTAAACCTATTTAAAACATATAACAAGAAAATACTCCAACACATTATGAGGCTGGTCTTCATTGTAATTATCAGGAGACTATGATTGAAGAAGCTTCACCTGGGAATATGATCTGGCTTTATTTTCATAAAACTTCTCCAGTGCATTTGGAACTCAAAATGATGTCCATTTATTTAATAGTCAAAATCAAGGAAAATTTATAAAATGTATGACTTTTAATGACTACTTTGCTTTAAAGAATAACAATTCAGATACAGTATATATTCAAACAAAAGGGTTTGAAATGTTGAGGATATTCACATGGGCAAGATGCTTCATGCAAGCAGGACCAAGGCCCTCATTTCACAAATCTTCTTGAACTTACTATATACTCAAGTCAATATTTTGTTTCTTCATAACATTTATAGAAGTCAAATTTAAGGTCCTATCGAAATGCTAAGCATCCAAAATAAACAACCTGAGAATTTCAAATGAAATTAGCATGCATAGTTTTGTAATAGTTTACAAAATAATAAGCATCCAAAAGTTAATTTGAGACTTTTTTACTCAAAGTTTTATAAAAACAGAGCCTGAATATGACTGTGTATTCTTGTCTGCACAAATGCACTAGCATAGATTTCCACAAAAGTTTGGTAAATAATTTGAATATCAATTTCTAACCAAAATTTTGTGTGTTCATGACCATATCAATCAAGGACAAAGTTATAACATATATTGATGTGAAATCCTGACCTTTAAACTTGTCCAAGTTATAACTACTGTAAAATTGGACAAAAATAAATTGTTCAACATCAAACAATACTATCAACATTGAGAAATGTTTACATACATAAAATGCAGTTATTAAATTCATCCAATTAATATTGACAATTAGTTCAATATGATTATTTGCATTACAATATTTCATGTTTCATCTAGACTAAATACTCAGCTATTTGTAGGTTATTCTGGTGAATCAATGAACAAGAAAGTACATAAATGTATTGTCTAGCCTGTGACAATATTGTTGTGGCCTTAGTAACACACTAACAAAGCCATCACTGTGACCTTAACTTTTGACCTTCTGATCTACAGTTGCCAGGGGTGTTTCATTTCATCTGTTAAACTTATGTGGCAAGTCAGATAAGAATCTTTTTAGGTAGCAGATGCTGTGCCCACTTGATAAAACTTGAAACAATTCAACCCCAAATTTAAAACCAATTCACCCTATGACCTTAATCTTTGAACCTGTGAACATCCCTAAAGATAAATCTATGCAAATGGTGAACTGGTTCAAAGTCTGATGCCTATCCATTTACATTTTTTTCTTCTCAAAAATATCTTTAGGCAACATAACACTGTAAACTGGCCCTTAACCTTTTGACCTTCAAATCTCTAGACATACTTTTTTGCAATGTCAGATAACAAGTGACACATAGCAACAGCAGATACTGCTATATCCCAAAAGTTTTAACAGTTCAACCAGCCATCTAAATTTTAAACTACTGCCCCACCATGACTTTGATCATGAACCTTGTTGGCCTTTAATCTTAACAGATGTTATTTCACCATCCCACGTAACTCTAATGTACTTGTGAGCAAAGGATAATGATAATCCCATGATACAAACCAGAGATATTGACCTTACAAAAAACAGTAACCAAGTACTGGATAGATAACAGAAAATGGATGGATGAAAAGACATTGTGACCCCTTTCTCGCCTTCCATAACATTCACTGTAGACAAGACATAGTAGAAATGGGTATATTTATCAAACCTGAATAGTACAGTTTAAAACTGTTCATTAAAACCTGTCTATAAAGGACACTCAAGGGACCATACAAACCTGACCTTGTGAGCAGGTGTTCTTTCTATAGATAAAAGTGATATGAGAATTAACAAATGGAACCAAAAACAGTCCATTATTACCAGGTTTCCTTTAAATGGAAGTGTCTTCTATGACAGGTTTCACCATACAAATTAGTTATCTTTGCAATTTTTTTAAGGATATAAAAAATTAAATATTTTCATGTACCTTTAGGACAACTGCCTTCTCAAATACTTGCATCGATGAACGGCACTGTGCAAATTTCTGATACTCTGCAAAAAGGACACAATAACTTTTTGTTGTTGTTGTTGGTTTGAACAGCACTTTTAATACATTACTGGCTTTATCATGCTGAGGAAATGAAAGCCAAGTGCCTTTCCCAAAGAAACACAGAGGCAGCTGATCTGGGCTAACCTGGGTGGATATCAAACCTAGGACCTTTGGAGCTACAGCTGCTACAAATACTTGGCATAGCGCTGCACACTTTCATAACACATTATTTTTACTTTCTTTCATCTGTACATAATGCATGTAAATATCTGTGCATATGTGTTTGTGTGTGTGTGTATGTATGAATGTAAATGCTTTAACAGTATGTCAGCACAATCCTGGCTATATGGTGCCAATTCAAACTTAAGTAAAGGTAGAAATTGGGAGAAAAACCATTCTAATTAAACATAAACATATAGTCCTACAGGATAACAGATAAAAGGTAAATGTATGAATATTATTTAAAAGGTATATCAAATAAAAGATGGTAAATTAAAACAATCCCCGAGTTATATGGTCAAAACTTTTTATACAATACTACAGTCTTTCAAAAGATCTAAGTATTCTCTTGTGGTACACAATCTAAAAGCTTCCTAATTGAATTCACATGAAGAAAAACTTGTCTCACAAGGCGAATGTCAATAAACCTGACAAGAACGAGTTTTACTGTCAATAGACACTGGTAAAGTATGCACTTTGGTCCAGCTTCACCCTTCAAAAGGTATGCATGAGTCAGGTGTGTTCTATGTACGAGTAGTACAATGCCATATCATCTCTGTGATTTGTTCTATATGCGGGGTATTGATCTCCAATGATGGGTTTGATGTTCCAAAGCTTGTTCATGGAGTTTTCATTCCAAATATTTGGCCAAGTATATGGAACATGCCAATTAGGATAATATTTGAAGTCAGTATGTGAAATCTTCCATTCAGAAACAGGTGACTGCAGGGCAGCTTTTGCTTCTTTATCTGCCCTTTCATAACCTTACTACCAACATGACTAGGCAACCAAGTCATGCAAGGTTTGGTATTTGGATCTGAAGATGACATTGACTTCATTTAGTATAAAAGTATTCAACATCTTTAACATAATATACACTATTACTTCTTTCAACTTGAATCTAACAATAATTCCACCAAAAAAACTATTTTTCAAGTCTTTCTCATTAACTGTGGTAGTATTCAAATATTAGATCTTAAGACTACGCTCTAATTTTGTACCAAAAAGGCTAAACAAGTGTTTGAACTTACAGTAAATATTTGCCTTTATACAGAATGAAAACTAGACCTCTTACTGATGGTGCATGTAAAAGGATCCTGCTCATTACAATTTGCTAGGTAGTGCCTTAAGCATGGGAACCTGTGTTGGGCAATCCAAGTTAGAAAAACTGGTATTCAGGGGCCTTAACTCCTCTTAATGATGACATGAAATGCTGGAAATCCAACTCATTCAAGCTCTTATCAATATAAAGGTGTATGATAAATTTGGTTGAAATCCAACATTCCTTAGTAAAGTAATGCTGTGGAAATTCAAGTTAGGAAGATGAGTAATCATGAGCTACTGCAACACTGCAGAAACCAAGTCAGGAGGATGGACAATCGGTGGTGAAAAAACGAAAATAATGTGATGGAATACCTGAAATCAAAGTCTTTCCAGGTCTTATAAAGTTGCATTCCAAATCCAATTGAAATCCAACAAAGCTTCATAAAGTTATTCTGCAGATAACAAAGTCAAACAGCATACCTGCCAACGGACACAGAGGTATAAGCATAACCAAAGTGGCAACAAAGTGTAATCTGAGCATACAAAGAGTAACCTATATATTACATGCCATAATTTAAATAAACTGTATGAAAAATGTACGTTTAGTTTTGTTACTAATCTGGATCTGCAGCTGGTTAAAAATCTTGTCACAAATGGGCAAAATCCATGTGGATTAGTACCAGAATACAAACACAAAACATATTGACAAATTATATATACACAGCACTCACTTTAACTAGTCTACATATCTAACTTTCACTGAGTGATCACAAAGTCAACTCCACAAATTCTGCAACAATCATTACCATGTGCTCAACATGAGTGCTGTATTACCCCTCTCATGTTCTTCTTTCTAAATCTGTAAAGCACTATTGATTTGTCTTTTTTCTGACCTGACACGTTTTAAAGTTTAAAAAGATCTCTCTTCTGTAACGTTTCTCAGTCATATAACATCCTAATGTCACGTCGATAAAGCCTGTTTCACATAACATCTGCCGTCTTTTTTTTAAGTATAGACTGGTCCACTAATAAATTCTGTGAATTAATATAATGAATCTGTGAGACAAGTTTTCAAATTGAAGAAACCAGTCTGTTTTCTTGGAAATGTGTCATATACAGCTGCTATAAATAAAAACTAAGGAAAGTACATGGAGGTCTATGACAAATGTACTATTACGATATTCTTATGCATTAGTCTTTTTTTTAGAATATTCTCAGATTTATATGATGTGTGGGATTAAAGAGATGATAATAAAACTGACAAACACAACTTTTCATTGCTTTATTTTTATTTTTTTTTAATGTACCAAAAAAGCGTAATCCATATGCAGGCGAGCAAAGGACATAATTAGGTGAAAAAAAGCAGATTGATTATGCCAAAAGCATAATGGTTGGCAGGTATGAAACAGATGAAAAATCAGGAGGTATAACTCCTAAAAATAATGTCCTGGAATAATGGAATTCAAACTCATACAAGTTCTTATCAACATGAAACAGCATGTCAATTCTGACTGAAATCCAACAAACCTACATAATGTTATACTGCAGAAACCAAAGTCAGGAGAACAGATAATTAGGGGGCATAACTCTCGTACACGAGACAAAACCCTTAAAGGCACATCTAGGTGTAAGAGACAATGCACACACCAAATTGCACCAAATTATGTTTAATGGTTCCTGGGCTATGCTGGTTACAATGATCCATTGTAGTGGGGATTCAAAACTGATTGAAAAATGGCAACAACTCAGTCATAATTGGACCCAAAGAGACAAAGCCTTTAAAATACACATCTACTTGTAATAGGCAAGTCACCTACTAAATGACACCCAATGAAGTGTAAGGGTTGCTAAGCTATGGTGGTTACAAGAAATGTGAAAGGACAGCATCGGAATCTAAACATAAAAACAGGAATACTTCAAATTTGTATCCAACAATTTATTTTACACAAGTGATTTTTGCTCAAAAAATGTGCTTCCTATAGTTTTCTTTTTCCATCATGTGCCACATTAAAGTGTATATAAAGAAAAGACTGCTATATAACCAGTCATGATGCCTTGCAAATCACATTCTGAATTTATATAGTATGTTTTTACATTGAGCAATACTCCATATTGGTTGCCTTTCATTTCATGATAAGTCTTGAACTTTCCCAGATGAACAAGTGCACTAAGTTAATGTGAATTTTGATTGGTCAACAGCTAATTGCTTTTGTTATATAAGTGATTAAGTAAGCTGTCACAAATGATTTAAATCAGACATTACAAACATTTTGGTTTTTCTAGATATACCAGTGTTAAAGTTCTGGTTCACCTATTTAAACAAAATTGTAACCAGAAAATCAGAATCTGAGAGAAGTGGTTATAATGGCATAATCTGAGACGTGATTGTAATGGCATAATCTGAGAGATGCGATAGTAATGGCATAATCTGAGAGAAGTGATTGTAATGGCTTAATCTGAGGAAATAAATAAGAATGATTCGTTCAAAATCAGAAAGGCTGGCATCTCTGTAGACAGATGGAAGGAAAAGGTGATTATTATAGTACTCCCACAACTTTATGCTATAGTTCCCGCATCTTGATATGCAGTCTTTTAAGCAAACCTTTATGAAAAAGTAGGGATAAAGCAGGGCTACTTTTTAAAAAAAACGTAGGGAAAAGGTAGCACACATAAATTAGATGACACTCATAACATGATGAAAAGCACTTATATTTTGACAGATCTTTTAAAATTTTCATGGTTTTTTCCCGAAATTCAATTGGACACTTCTAATATTACATTGCTACCAACAGTATTGTTAAGATAAGATACACAAGCACTAAAACCTTATATGCAACATTTCACATGTTAAGCATAAAGTCATGTGATAAATTTTGTCCATAAAGTCATGTGATAAATTTTTTGCCCAGAAAGTCATGTGATAATTTTTGCCCAGAAAGTGATAAGATACATTTTGGATATCTGAGGTTAAACAGAAACTCAAAAGTGGAACATTTGACCATATGTTTTTAGATTGGATTGATTCAGACAGGTTTACCATTACAGACCATTTCAAAATTGAATGGCTCTCATTCATAAATGTCTGTAATTTGCTTCATGGCTATGATCAAGCACAACTCAAGATGGAAGGAAATGGTAATTACTACAGGACATCCACATCTTTATGCTATGGTTCCCACATCTTGATATGGGGCCATAATTACATGAGTGCTCAATTCAAATTAAATCTATGAAATCTATAAAATGAGTTGAATTATTTCTGTCATGTGCCCAAGCAAGCAAAAGATGGAAAACATTCAATGAGTTTCATATATTTTATTTGAAATCAGCACAAATGTATTAGATTCTATTGACCACAAGTTGAAAACTGCTGATTTTGCTTTCAGACAGCATGTAAATCGTGTGGGTGTTCATTTAAAATGAAATTTATACAATAAGCTAAATGATTTCTATCTTTTGCATGATTTGATGAGAAAAAGATGGAAATATTCAATAATTTTCATAAATTTCATGTCAAATTAGCCCTAATAAATTATATTACACTCACAACAAAATGAAAATCACTTATATTTTGTTAGATCTTTTGAAATTTGCATTATTTTGGCAGTCATGTGATAAATTTTGTCCATAAAGACATGTGAAAAATTATGCATGTCTGATGCATAAACAGAAACTCACAAGTGGAACACCTGAACATAATTTTTAGACTAGTGTGATTCAGGCTGACTTACCATTATAGACCATTTCAAAATTGAATGGCTGACTTACCATTATAGACCATTTCAAAATTGAATGGCTCTCCATCATAAATATCTGTAAGATGCTTCATGGCTATGATCAAGCACAACTCAAGAATTGAAACACCTGGAAAAATAAAACATTCAAAGGTGACTTCAAATGGAACTCTTGTTTTACAAGGGTAACTGTCCCATTCATTGTTATCTTACTGCCAGTAAATACAACCTATCAAAAATAGGTCATACATCCAAGGATTGACTACTAGGTATTGAACCTAAGACTTTTTGTTACCAAAGTTTTACTCTACCCCAGCTAATGGTAGGCAGAGTAGTAAGGATATAAGATCTTGCCTGTTTGACTGCAACTTGAATCAGGTGAGAACTAGAGTTTGATCTGAAGTTACCCCAAATGAAAGTTTTTTTCTGGCAAGCAACATGGAGAACTCGGAAATTAGGAAATCCAATCTAACATTATCACATATCTGAGCTACTAACATCACCACAAAATCTCATTTTGCAGAGAGTGTAATCACTAAAACGGCATGTTTTTAGCTGAGAAATATTTTTACTATCTGCATACCTCAGGTACCTGTGCAGGGCACTCATTTTTAGCAGTAGTGACCCAACATTAGAGCGTGAACAAATACCCAATTTTCATGTTTGAATATTTGCTAAATGTATTCGGATAAGATTAGAATATTCATTGATGTTAATCAAGGTATAAAATCTACTTTGGTATTGATTTACATCTCCATTGCCCACCAAACCACACTTAAAACATTGTCAACTCAGTCATCAAATCCCAATTAAATTACATTTTGGGGTCTTGAGTAACTTTTTTTGATCATTCAGACTTAAAATCCAATGAGTTTAGGTGTTATTTTCCTGTTTATCTTCATACTCCATACAACTGCAAACATTACTTTAGTGCTGAAGGCAGGCAGTTATAAATGGCAGAAACATGATTACCAGATCATTTAACAATTTCTCTGGAAGTGATCTGTTCATAATCAAAATTAAACCAACATGTACTCAATTTAATTAAATAAATTCAGATATCTTGATTGCAGGTCTCTGGAATTTGTCCTATATGTCGGACATGTCTGATGGAACTGACTTCCTGACTGACTATAAAATGCCCAAACTGGATATTGGGAATTTTTCCTAAGCCACAAGAAACTCCTATTCAGACTTGATAAATAACTGTTTCACGTGAAACCCATACATAGGTATTGACCTCATCATTTACCTAAGATGTACATAGCAACAGGTGTGAAATGGCCTTGAGACTTCTGAAAACAGTATAATGTATACTGTAACAGCAAACTGCTCAACCATTACAACTTGTATTGTTCTGTCCAAAAGCCACGTCAACTGGCCCATGTAAATCTTAGTGATATGAAGCTGACATCTGATTTCTGACTTTTAAGAAAATAAAGAAAATAATAGTGTCAAAATTTAAGCATATTGATAATTCCATATAAATTTTCTTAGTAGAACTTTTATGTACAAAAATTTAAAGGATTTGATTTAAAAATACAAAGTGATATAATACATTTAATTAATAATTATTTTTATTGCTAGATGGTGTATGAAAAATTAAAGATACGAAAAATTCCATGAAATACTGTAAGTTATCTTTCCATACATGATTATAGAAAATTACTGGAAATTCCAATTTGATAAAAAAAGGAAAATAACATCTCTGTTTTCTTTGGAGCATTTAATACACTTACAAACAAAAAATAGTTGGTAGATTTAGCCTTATCCAATACCAACACCACACACATGTACCAACACTCACATAATCAGAACCAGACAGACATTAAATAAATTAAAAATATACCAAGTTTCTATTATCTTTAAAATCCATTGGACAGTGGAATATTTTCTTAATTAGATGCAATCTTTACTGCTCTCAATAGTTCAGCGTGTGGGAGGGGAGAGGTTAAAGGTAAAGTAAGCATCATTTGTGTTCATCTTTGTACTCATTTAAGATGGATGGTACTGTTGTTCAAACTTCCCTGAAGATCTTGTTGAATTTTCCTCAGCATAGAAAATAATCTTTCTGCATCTGCATTGATGTGAGGAAGTGTCAAATATACTGGGTGGTGTTGCTATGTCAACGGATGTCAGACACTCCAGAATGACTTGATGTCAATATGGTCTTGGCAGTGTGTGCAAAATACAAAATGCTCCCCCTTGCTGTAGCGCTTTACATAGTAAAACTCCGAATAGGAGTTTTTATTTAGTTTTGCTGGGCTCTGATTGCTTTGCAGGTCATTATTTCCTGAATCACAGCTGCATTTCAACATTTTGCCTTAAAAAATGAATCAAAATTGTGGACTATTCCAACTACCGAAATAATCGTGTTTTGCAATTTATATATGGAGTGAAATCAGAGTTCAAAGAAACATTGCTGCTAATCAAGAACTTGCCAATAATCTTAAATAAAGATAGCTTAAACATTTTCATTCAAGGCAATGATGTGTAATAACTTGTACTTTGACATGCATCTCTTTGATTTATCTATAACTTCAAACAAATTGGGTTGTCCCACTTTACTTATGCAAATTAGCTTCATGGACTGTCCCACAGCAGTCTTCAAAGGATTTAACATGGCTTTACCTGAGCTATTCTCCCTCATGCCAATTAAGTAATCAGTGAAATGGCGGTTGCTTATGTGTGACCACCTTACCTTTTAATTGCCTCTATGATAAAATGCTCTGAGGATAGTTTTACATGGGCTCTAAGCAGAACTGTTTACTGTTTATACAGATTACATGCTAGGGACATGTACATGTATAGTGGTGGTCAAAAAATCTCTCTCCATTTACTTTTTTTTTCTTCAGATAACTGCAATACACAACTGTGGTTTGGAAATAAAAACGTGTTATGGCAGGTATGAAAACCCCATGTCAATATCACTTTCCATTTAGGAGTAGCAATAAGATTTTCACGATATATACCATGGTGGCCATACTAGATGTCAGATTGGCACCATTTTCATTTAGAACCAACAAGACATCATAAGAAGTCTTTTAGTGAAAACTTCATACATGTATATATATTTGGTGAAAACCCTGTGTTGATACAACTTTCCTTCAGGATGAGTAGCAATAATATCAAGGTGGCCATATTGAATGTTATCTTGGCACAATTTTTACTTTAGACGAACTAGACATCATATGAAATCTTTTAGCGAAAACTTCATATATTCATATATATATATATATATATATATATATATATATATATATATATATATATATATATATATATGACCATCCATTCAGGAAGAATAGTGATAACAAGATTTTGCAATATGGCCACTGTGATGGCCATACTGGATTTTGAAGTGGCACCATTTTCATTTCAACTAACTTGACCCTTGGATGAATGTGCATGTAAAGTTTCATGGCAAACCTCCCAACATTTTAGGAGTAGTAGTGAAAACAAACTTGTGCTAACGGACACCAGAAAACAGATTGACAAAAGGCCACCAGCAGAGCTAAATACAAAGGACATGTGTCCAGTAGCAATCACATTTGAAAACTAAAGGACATACAACATATGAAATATAGTTCACTGGGACTTAGTTGGGATTTAAGAATCCTGTACTTACTGAGTATCCCTTAACTAAGTTTACACAAAAATAAATATTACTGTAAAAGGCAGAAAATGTACAGTCAGAAGATTGGACTTCAACACAAAAGTTAACTGAAGCAAATTAGTAGGTCATGAAACTGTACATGTACTGAAACTATTTCTAAACAATTTGTGACTTTGGCATTAACAGTAATGGAGTTGTACAAACTGAAGCAATATGTATAACTTCAGCTTAACTCCACGTAAGCACACTTTTACATGTATGCAATGTCCCCAAAACTGTACAACCATGTACCCTTGCCTGCCTTATAGGGGGATTGGGAACTACTTTGGCAAGGAAATAATCAATGCTTACATCCAAAGATGAATATTGTCTACTCACCATGTAACATAGCAGACTTTGAATCACTGGTAGAAATCTTCATGGAATCTACAAACATGGCAGGTGTGAGTCTGGGAGTATCCATCTCATTCAAGTTGCACACAGGATAAAACTAAAAGCAACAAATAGGAGTCAGATAAAAATTAAGATATAGTTTCTCACTGCCATATTAATAAAAAGTCTGGGACACAGTAGATAGCAAAGCTTGTTAAAATACAAATGCTTACAAAAATGTATCCAACACAATGTATGTATGTATGTATGTATGTATGTATGTATGTATGTATGTATGTATGTATGTATGTATGTATGTATGTATGTATGTATGTATGTATGTATGTATGTATGTATGTATGTATGTATGTATGTATGTATGTATCTATCTATCTATCTATGTATGTATGTATGTATGTATGTATGTATGTATGTATGTATCTATCTATCTATCTATCTATGTATGTATGTATGTATGTATGTATGTATGTATGTATGTATGTATGTATGTATGTATGTATGTATGTATGTATGTATGTATGTATGTATGTATGTCAAGAT
Source organism: Margaritifera margaritifera (assembly GCA_029931535.1). Taxonomy (NCBI): domain Eukaryota; kingdom Metazoa; phylum Mollusca; class Bivalvia; order Unionida; family Margaritiferidae; genus Margaritifera; species Margaritifera margaritifera. The sequence continues at coordinate 13,404 of JAQPZY010000459.1, read as the reverse complement.
ATAGCCAAATCAAAGTATTGAGAATACTGATGGTTTGGAGGATTATAGTGATTCTAATTTACATAAGGTCAGAAGGAATGTAACTATTGAGATATTAATAGACATGGTCCCTTTTACTATCATAAACTTACTGATATAAATAATCTTTATAATAAAATCTTTCAAAATTTTCTTTTCTTTACATATCACCAGAGAATTTATATCAATATTTGAAATATTATTTGAGAAATGACTGTGATTTCCTTTTCCTTTTAAAAGCAATTTCTACTATTATTTCAAGTAATAACATCGGTTGGAACAAAATCCAGGAGAGATAAAAAATTTGTTGCCTCCATTAACATAAAAAACTGTAATGACAGGCCACTGGATCTATACTTTGTTGTTACAATTAATAGTAACACAAATTATATTTGGTAAAAGACAACAGAAATTATGCTATAAGCATGGAAAAATCACTCCAAGCCCAAAAGGATAAAAATCTTTAAAATACAAAATCCAACTTCGGTTAAAACCATACTTTTTTAAACAGTCCATGACCATCTTAGCTGGAACATCATCACAGGACACATCCCAGAGCAAAAATGTTGGCTCCATTAGTCCTCACTTATTACCATAAGTGCAAGCCATCCACAAAGTTTCGTCAAAGTTATTTTGCAAAACCCAATTTTCTACGAGTCACAATTACCCAGACCTTTGACATTTTGACCACAAACTCAATAGGCCTCTTCCATATCTTAAGTGCAAGCCCTCCACAAACATTGGTTAAGTTAATAATGCAAAAAGTATTTTTCTCCTTTCCAAGTTACCTGGACCTTTGACCCCCAAAATTAACAGGCTTCTTTCTTGCAAAACGTGTAAGTCATCCACAAACTTTGTTGAAGATACACTGTCAATAACTGAAATTTATGCTCAGAAACCATTTTTCTCTTTTCAGTCAGTGATCTTGACCTTTGACCTTTTGACATCAAAATCAATAGGGTTCTTCCTACCCCAAGTGCTAGCCATCCACAAAGTTTAGTCCAGTTCCGTGATGTTCAACTAATGATATTTTGCCAAAACAATTTTGCTTCCTTCAGTAACAACTGCCTTGACCTTTGACCTTTTGAGCCCAACATAAACATGCTTCTTCCTTACCCCAAGTGAAAGTTATCCACAAAGTTTAGTCCACATATGTGATGCAGAACTAATGTTACTGTGCAGAAACCATTTGCCTTTTTCAGTCAGTGATCTTTCACCTTTTGACCTCACAATCAATAGGCTTTTTCCCATGTGCAAGCTAGCAACAAGTTTGGTCCAGGTATGTGTTGCAGTACCAATATTATTGTGTGGAAACATTTTGTTTTTTCATTCATTTACCTTGACCTTTGGCCTTTTGACCCCAAAATATACAGACTTTTTCCTCACCCCAATTGCAAGGAATCCACATAGATTGGTAACCATAGATGTCTAAAACTGACATTTTTGTCCGAAAACCATTTTTCTTTTTGCAAACAAAGTGAACCTGACCTTTGTTTTTTTTAAATCTAAAATCATATAGAAAGACAAAACCTAAAAACTTAACAATGTTAAAGCCAATTGCAATAAAAACTACAATGATTATAACATTGAGGTAAGTCATGAGCTCTGCTGTTATTTCTGTCCAGGCCAACTGAAAGCATACATAATTGTAAAAAAAGACTCATTCTCCCCCATCAAGCAATGTTTTCAAGGGGAACAATCTTGTACTTGCATAGGATGATGAATAATAGATGAAATGATGAATAATAGATGACCATGATGAATAATAGATGACCATGCTCATAAAGAATAGGACCTTAATCAGATAATTTAATCACTCTTCATCTATACAGTCCAATGATTGATCTCTGATTTCAATATGTACAAAGATGAGAGGTTACCAATCACATGCTGGTTGTCTGGTTTCTCCACCTCTAAGAAAACCTTAAATCAAGTATCTAAACTGTTAAGAAGATGTTGTATATTTTAGTAAATTAAACTTGTTGTGCAATTTGTGTAGATCAATGAAGTAACAAAAATATCTTACCATTATTTGCTTGAGAGCACAAATGTCTTGATTGAAGGAAAACTGCCTCTTCAGCATGTCTACAACACTTGGGGCCTCTGAAAGGTCCTGAAATGGTTAAATCTTAATTACAATCAAGCCTGCATTAAAGGTTACCTCTATGAAGATAAAACCTATCTTCCATAGCTACCTTTTTCAGGCACCTTACACCAAATTATACTAGATATAAACCTAAATTAAACAACCATTTATCCAGTGATTTCTACAGGAGTTTCACTCAGAGGGTGAACTATCAATCTATCACTGGCACTGTAGCATTTCTATTAGGATGTTCACGGGGGAGGGGGCATTTTTATATAAGACATCTTACAGTATGTTTCAACAAAAGTTTGTGCTGAATAACTTTCAATAATAAAAACAAAAAACTTGCAGCACAGTGGAAATGATAGAGCATTATCACAATGTCACAACATCATTATGCATTAGAACTGCATGTGAAGCAGAGACATTACCACCAAATACTGAAACTACATGTACACCATCGTACAACCTCACCAAGTGCAGTTGGCAGAATGCTTTTGATACCTAGATATTCACTTCAAGTGTCTCACTGTTCAATTTCAAAATGTCACTAAATAAGTGCTTGTTTTTGGCATTTGATATAAATCAAGCACTGACATAATCAGACCGAGCTATTACTATTAATGAAGTTAATAGTTTCTTTAGGTTCATGGCAATGTATCCAATTTTCATGAACTCGCTCATTTTTAAGGAGGAAATTCATGAAATTTATCAAGGATTCAATCAACTAAGTGTCCCGCAAAAAAACTGTATACTGTCAGGTCATCGCCATCTGCCTGTCCATCAACATGTTATCCTTGTAACCTGAACTTCATCTAAACTGACTGAGAGAGAGTGATTATATTTGATGTTTTAGGTGGACAAGTTGGTGAAAATGACAAATATGGATCCTGGATGCAGCCACCAGGAAAGAAGGGGATGGGGCCAAAGGTCACATTTTCACAAGTAATATGGACCCTTCCTTGTTAATTTAAACTCCATCTGCACTGATTGAGTGATCGAGATAAACTGATCATGTATGATGGTTCAGAAAGACAAGCAGGTGACATGTTTTGAATCCTGAATGCAGTAGGGGGTGGGGGGTAGGTTGAGACGGGGATAGCCAAAAATAAAAAGGTGCATATATTTGTGATAACTTCCATCTGAAGATTTTCTTCCTTCCTTGCGGTGGCTTTGAATTCACTTCATGTTCTTTAATTCATATAAGGTTATCAAGAAGGTAAGTTGATTCATGTATTGCCAAGTCCCACAAATCTGCCAATAGATGCCAGTTAACTGTGTATATTCTTTTCTAAATTCCTGTGGACCACTGACCAAACTTACTATGAACCTTGTGTGTGCAATGGTACTAAAGTGCACCTGGAGAAAAAGTCTGTCAGACTTTGGACCAAAAAAAACAAACACTTAAGATTTTCACCTTGTTTCATCTGCTTTTGTTAAATTTCATCTTCTTTATGTTCCAAACATAAAACTTTAAAAGGCGGTAACATCTAATGAGTGGATGTTCTTATGTATATGAAATCATTATCACTTTCACTTGCAGGTTAAACCTTTTTTATAATGAAGGTTTCAAAGTATTTATCTGATGATGCATATATATATATATATATATATATATATATATATATATATATATATATATGCTTTCCATTTCGATAAAAAGTATTACATCATGACTCCTGAAATAGAAGACTCTTGTAGGATAATTCCCTTGAAAAGGTAATTTTAGGACCAGATCTTTAGACTTTCTCACTGGATTCTTTCAAGCCATTTTTTTCAAGAGACAAGTAGTTTTTTCCAAAGTGCTTGTCTCTTTGACATGGATCTTTTAAAACTGGCATTCCAGCAATGTCCTGGTATGTTGCATAAAAAAGATTATTTCAAAGACCAAAAGACCACCAAAAGATTGATCTATATCAAGTTGCACAAATCCTCCAAAACTGTATCGTTGAAAATAAAGCTCAGAGGAGCATACTAGCATATCATTTTTTCAACAAAAAACATTGTACAAGTTGTTTTGCAGCTTAACAAATACTTTTCAGAAGCAACTTGTCCATAGAACAAGTACTTTTTCACATGTAAAAATTGAACCTGGACAACATTCCATCCATCACTTTAATATCACATCAAAAATCAAACTGCTAAAAATCACATAGATAAAAAAAAGTTCAAGATTATTACTATCACAGTTAAAAACAAATGAACAGAAGATCTAGCATGAACTACCTCACACACAAAAAAAACAGGTCATGAACTATAGAAAAAACTTATATGGGAGCGAGATAGACAGGAAAAACTTTTAAACCAGTTATTACTCAGATCACTAGATAGACAGATAGATACAAACTTGTAAACAAAAATGTTTCACTCGATGCAACGGATCACAATGAAACAGTAATTTATTATATCTCTATAAAATTCAAATGTTTTCTTCTCAGTTCAGATTATCATATTTTTGCTCTTTAATAAAGCGAGAAACACATGCCATAAGTTACATGATTTGTCTTCACAGAATAATAGGTTATGAATTGATTATAACAAACGAAGATGATAAGAAACATAACAAAAGAAGTTCCAGAAAGAAAAAAAAAATCAGTTTTAAAAAAAAGGTGAAAATAGTTCAAATGTTCATCACAAATAAGTTGACATTTTGGGATTACATATGTTATATAGTTGAAAACACATGTACCGTATATACTCGATTATAAGTCGACTCACTATAAGTCGACCCCCACCCTTTTTTTTAGGGCTGCAAAAAGTGAATTTCTCTTTGACCCTCCTATAAGTTGGGGTGTATTTTGCAAGTCAGATCCGTCTGAAGGGGTGACTTCTTAGTGAGTCAGAAATGCACTTTGGAAATATAAACAAGCCAATCTGGATAGATAGATAAGAAAAATAAAGACAAAACCAGTGTAAAATACAAATATATTATTGAGTCACAAATAAATTGACAACATACAATTTGTCCATCTTTGTGTAATAAAGTCCATTGAAATCCATAATGCTTGACGTTTTAAATCTATTTATATGATAAATCAACGATTCAGTTATAGGTCACATACCGGTATAAAAATAGAAGTTCAGAATGATCCGATTCACAATATCCCGTGATATGTTAATTCCACACGTCGTACAAATAAACAATGAAAATTAAGTCCACTTTTTTTTATTCACGGTATCCTATTAATGTCACTATCTAATGTCATCTGGTACAAAGTCCAAGAATTAATCCTCATTGTCTGATAAAGTTCTGAAATTCTACATCGTCATCTAGTCGTTGTAAATAGTCGTCATCTAGTCATCGTTAATCTCGTCCGATTCCGATTCCTCGGCTTTACTGTCATATGCGGGTGCTTATGCAGAGACTGAGCTTGGGCTTTGTGAGTAACACTTTGATCATAAAGTCAGAAATCTATTAAAGACTGCAACTGAACACATGTCAATTGTGGAGCAAGATCACAGGGAATTCAAATAACCACCCTCTGTTACTTGGCACTGAACAAGTATCAAACTCGTGGTTTGATCAAAGGGTTGTCACGTGGTGCCTTTACAAGCAAAGGGATTAAGGTCAAAGTATATGCACAGGAAGTTGTAGAACTCTACTTGGCACTGAACAAGTATAGATTCGCGGCTCGATCAAAAGGACTGTCAACTTGAAAAGAAAGTGAGTCCTTTACAAGCCAAAAGCTCGGCCCATGTGCACTGGCAGATAACTTGGGACATATCACTTGGGAATTAAATCTGACTTGTGGAAAAGGAAAATACAAATTAAATTAAAACTTTTATCGCATCAAGCACAATCTTTATACATCAAAACAAATATTAATACAAATACAGGTTGTTCAGACTGGCACGAAAATGGAGGCAATATACTTACTAGTAAACACCCACGGTAAACATTGACAGACACTTCATTTTGCGGTAGGTAGTATTTAATTTACCGGTAACATTTTCAAATTATTAAAATCCAAATAACTCAGGACACATGTATTGTGTAATGAATACCGTCATGAAACGCATAAACACAGTGCACACCATATATGCATTAACTGCATAGGAATGGTGGCATGAAAACGTAAAAATATATGAATTGACATTATTTGTATGTACTGCAAACATCTAGAGTTTCCAACATTACCCCAAGATTTCTATTTTTTTAATGTCGCACTTATAAGACGACCCCTACTCTGCATGAATCGAATTTTAAGTAAAAAACATCAACTTATAAGTGAGTATATACGGTGGTTAAAGATATTCTCAAAGAATAATTATAAGTTCAGAAAAAAATATGGGCTACCTTAAAAAATGACTTGACCGTACAATACTGACTGAATACCAAGTTTTCTCCGATAAAACATCCCGCTGAAGCAAAGAGAGCTTACTCTCCAATGCAGATATTTTAATATGCAAGTATTCTGTACCTCTGTTGATTTGTTCCAGTCTGTCTGAAATCTTCTATCTGGAAAATCATCCCCCAGTTTTAGAAGCTGTTTGAAGAACATGACATAATCCTCAAATGTCATGTTACTGAACAGGTGGATCTGCCGATGAGAGAATCGCGACTTAACTCGTTTTTCCAACAACTCAAGCACATCCTGAAAATAGTACATTAACAGTGAGATTAACCTTGTTTCTGGCACCAGGCTTTAACATTTTATTTTACAAAGCCTTTAAAAAGCAACATAAATGGCTTAAATATTTTATATATTATTGTCTCTTAATAAAATCAAACTTCAGTGGTTTGCAGTTCCCATCTCCACCTTATCCCATACTGCCTACTCCTCAACCTCCACTACCTGAATCATTAACCACTGGTTATAAACATTACTGCAAACATATATTAGCTTCTGAAATGTTAACCTGAAATGGACTGACATCCTATGCAGGGTATATTGTGTATAGTAAAAGCTGTCTTGAAAGATCACTACTTTGGGTTGTCTCTCAAGACAAAGTTGATTGTACTTTCTGTCACTTAAGGATAACTGCTTCTGAAATGTTGCAGTAATAAACTTTTGAAAAAATGGTATTTTTACACAGCTAAGGGTCCAAGAAATCTAAACTCACTTAAAATATTTAGGATGGTGTGCATTTATTTTCTTGAGCCAATCTTAGCTGAATATATGTCAAGTAAAAGTCATTTCATACAAAAGTATGGAAAATAGTCGTCACCAACTGCCCATCAAATAATAGCTGAATGAATATTTAAAAACTAATCCAATTTGCACAGATGAACTCATTATCCCTCGAGTCAAGCAGATAGGTGATCTCCCTACAGCATGTAGGTAGAGGAATCACCATCGGCAGTGAAAGCCTAATCAGTGCCTGTATCCTTGAGTCTCACTGACAATATCTGACTGATATGTAGCAGGGGTTACTTGCAAGAATTTGGTTATTTTGTCCTGTGTATTTGTTCAATTAAGCTGAAATTTGGTAAAGCTATCACAATAAAATTATCTACATAATGTTAGAAATTTCATGCAACATGCGGAACTAAAAAGTTCACGCAGAAAGGTAAAAAAGTTGATTTACTTTCGGAGTTTCTAATTTTGGTTCTCATCATAAATAATCCATTAATCTATATAAAACTCCATGAAATTCACTGTGAATTCCCACATATTAAAATATAACCATCAAGAGATATAATCATATACACTGGAAAAAAAATCGAATTGATTTGCATTCGAGTCTAAATTCATTTTTGATTGTGGTTCTGATTCTGGTAAATGGTCTCTTGTTGACATAGTTTCTATCATTTTATGATTCATCAATCCCCTCTTACATCAGTTTTTCTTTTTCTATTTCTTCACTCGCATTGTATTCACTCCCACTTTCTCTTCCATGGATATTTCAAGGTCACTATAAATATCAGCCAATGTAAATTCTGAGAGTTCTCCACCAGAATGTGTCAGGCAATTTCTCCTCCTGGCAGCTAATTCCTTTGATTACCATCATTTTTATTTTCAAATAATTCCCCCATTAGGGCACTACAGATATCAAATTTTATTTTCTTCATTGTCCAAAGTGTCCTTTGCATGTGTAAGCTAAAAGTTAATTGGATGAATTGCACGCATTTGTATATGGTGGAAAATAAACCAATGGATGTGTGCTGTATGAAATCATTGTGTGGGATAAAGGATTTATACTAATAAAACCAGCTCACATACAAGGTTAACCACACCACCGTTATCATGGCATACAGAAGACTAGGTAAATAAAGTACGATGAGTTACCATGACAGTTAGGAATAACGAGTTAAAGATTATATAATCCTCTTACAAATACACAAAGAAAGATTATGTCGGTGAGTGCAATTTTTCAGGATGGCATGATTATTGACGTCACATATTTGCTGTAACAGATAAATGGCATGGCTGATTTATGGCCAGTCATAAATTACTAAAGATTTGACAACATCTCAAATACTTGTCATTGACTTTATCATTTTCTACTACATGACTACTATTGCAATCATTAAAATTGTATCAGCATTCTTCTTTGTTATTTTTTAATAAGAGACAAAAGTTGCAACTACATCATTTATGTCGTTTCCCGCAGAGTACATAGCAGTACAATATGCTTAGATAGAAAGTGACATAAATTATATTGATGACATCCTAATGTAATAATCACATCATTCTGAGTTGCACAGTGAGCATTGATCTTACAAAATCCCTAATGTAATAATCACATCATTTTGAACTGCACAGTGAGCTTTGATTTTACAAAATCCATAATGTAATAATCACATCATTTTGAGCTGCACAGTGAGCACTGATTTTACAAAATCCCTGATGTAATAATCACATCACTTTGATGATGTTCTAATGTAATAATCACATCAATTTGAACTGCATTGGTAAGCACTGATTTACCAATCACTAATGTCACAGAAACAGTATAAGCTAAGGTTCCTGACCTGCCAATCCTACAAGGACCTCAGTAGGACAGTCAATATTTGTCCATAAATGAGACCAATTTCAGTAAGTTGTAATGAAAAAATATGTTACTGCTAAATGAAGACTTGGAAAACATGCCTTTGAAAAGTTCAGATGTGTGATCTGATGCAGCGAAGACAACATTATGTTCAACAAAAAAGTTTGTAAAGGACATTTAGGCCTTAATGACTATCAGTACAATTCCAGAAACTGCAGTTCCAAACCCCATGGAAGTCAATGGCTCCATGCTAGATATATCACCACATGTAATCTTTGATTTTTTAATTTCACATGGTGGCAGCAGTCATCTCTCCTGCTGTGAACAATACTCAAACTGACATGACATAATGTCTAAAAAATGTAATCATTTTCTACCCAGCTTTTTTCCAAGCATGGCCAAGTATCTGAATATTCCTTTTAATGCTTCTGTTTTGAGTGTTTGAACTTTTTAAATGGGCTGATTGTCCATTCCGCATTCAACATGTTTTCATTCGTTGGATGACATTTCTAGATAATGCTGTAACATAAAAGCAAAAAGCTTGATCATGCAGGCATTTTGCATGAAAAATATTGGCAGATTAAACAGTCTCAGGTACTCCTGCAAAATAAGTCTGGTTCCCAGACCAGCTCCACTGAATCTAAAATGAAAAACTGGACCCAGACTAATATTCAGATTTGACCGCAAAGATTGTAGTTTCGTATTTGTTGTCATTATTCATAAATCTGTAATTTAAAGGTCATTTCAGTAAGCCATATGGTCAAATTGTAAGGGTTGGTACATCTGTAGTCCTATGAGACACAAAAAAGCTAGGGAAGACTTGAATTGTGGAATAATAGTCAGTGGTGGTTGTAATATTGAAAAACTGAGTTCTAGTGTTGCCTACGTCAGCAGAATCAAGTTTGCCACAGTAAATCCACCATTAATTGTCCCCCAGATACTCAAACACATGACTTTTATCCATATTCTAACAAACTTTGGAAAACTTTCTTGAAAAACAGGTGAAATATAATTCTTTATGGCATTCTATGTCATGATGAGATCATTACATCATAAATGCATCCACGTTTTCCAACAGTGTATCATGAATTTTACTGCTGAATGTTTTGATGTTTGACCCATCTGAAAGTGTGTTATATTTTGGTAGACGTGTTTGGATAAATGCTTACACTTACCGGTATATTCTCGGTATAAGCCAATACCAACTGCAAACTTGCACAGACACAGATCTGCTGTTGCATAATGTGCCCGCAGATCTGGTCTATGCAGATTTTTAAGGACTAATCAGTATAACAAACAACATAGACCCTGATCTGCCAGTGCATTATGCGACAGCAGATCAGGATCTGTGTTGTTTGCATTTGGACAAGGTTTATAAGCGAGCATATATGGTACTTACCAAGTGACTGGTTATTCCCACAACACAGATTGAGACACATGTAAGAGTGTGTTACATTTGTAGATGTGTTAGATAAATACTTATTCTCACTTCATAACAACAGGTTATTCCCCACAACACAAACTGTGACATATCTGAGAGTCCTGTTACATTTGTAGATGTGTTAGGATAAATACTTATTCTTACTTCATAAGCAACAGGTTATTCCCACAACACAAATTGTGACCCATCTGAGAGTGTGTTACATTTGTAGATGTGTTTAGGATAAATACTTATTCTTACTTCATAAGCAACAGGTTATTCCCACAACACAAATTATGCCCCATCTGAGAGTGTGTTACATTTGTAATGTGTTAGGATAAATACTTATTCTTACTTCATAAGCAACAGGTTATTCCCACAACACAAACTGTGACCCATCTGAGAGTGTGTTACATTTGTAGATGTGCTAGGATAAATACTTATTCTTACTTCATAAGCAAGAGGTTATTCCCACAACACAAACTGTGACATATCTGAGAGTGTGTTACATTTGTAGATGTGTTTGGATAAATACTTATTCTCACTTCATAAGCAAGAGGTTATTCCCACAACACAAACTGTGACCCATCTGAGAGTGTGTTACATTTGTAGATGTGTTAGGATAAATACTTATTCTTCTCACTTCATAAAGCAACAGGCTCTTCCCACATACATCAAACTGTGACAATATCTGAGAGTCTGTTACATTTGTAGATGTGTTAGGATAAATACTTATTCTTCACTTCATAAGCAACATGTTCTTCCCAACAACACAACAAAATAATGCCCCATCTGAGAGTGTTTACATTTAAGATGTGGGCAAAGATTATACAAAAATACTATACGCCTTTCTTACTAATACCAAGCGACAGTGTTATTTCCCTACAACACAGAGGGGGTGGGGGGGAGGGGGGGGGGGGGGGGGGGGGGGGGGGGGGGGGGGGGGGGGTGGGGGGGGGGGGGGGGGGGGGGGGTGTTGTGTGTGTTGGTGCCTGTGAGCTGACTGGTCAATGGTCAAAGCCAGGTTTGTACAAAACAATGGGTCCTGATTCCTATGGCTGTGCAAAAGAGGTCAAAACTCATCACAGTAATAGAAAAACAGAATAGGCCTTGGCTGGATAGATTACCCCTATATGAAAAACAAAATTACTCGCCATCGGTATAATAAGTATTTCAATCATCTATTATAAAATTATTTTCTTTCTTATAATGCAAGAATTCATACAGAATGCAATGTTGAGGCAATATTCAGAATACCCATCACAGTAAATGACATGTGATTTGTTTCAGCATCCCTCCACAATGCATACACCAATCAATTTTGACAAGGCACTGTATTCCAATTGCCCGCGGCAGTAAATAACTACTAGCACTTATTTTTGCTCTGCTGTAAGTCTCATGACTGTACATACAACAGTGACAAATGACACTGAGCTAAATGTAAAAACTTAACAGTGACATCATAAGCCAACAACCAACAACACTGTCAGAAAAATGATCCATATGTCACATATATGCTTTGCTGGTGACACAACAACTGACACAATGCCTTACTTAGTACAGTTTATGAAACATTCATATTTTCCCTTTATTACTCATATATTTTTGTGATCTATGCCAAAAGAAAACTAAAACATCACAAAAAAGTTCTTATTTTACTATTTAGGTCACCATGATCATTCTTCAGTATTTGAAGTCCTTAATCTTAGTCTGAATGAGACCATTCTGATTAAATACTATTCTACTTCTATTTAAGTGCAATCGGTAAGCACTATAAATCACTACAACAAACTCAATATGGTTTGACTGCAAGGCTGACTGCTTATACAGTTTTTGTCCCAGGTGATTTTTTCACTTTCAAGATCATTCTGTGGGGAAATCACTCATATTGCTGTGGCAGAAGTGTCAGAGGACTGCACAAAGAGATGTCCTGAAGTGCAAAACAGTCAACACTGGCGAAAAGTCTCCTATAAGGATGAGGAGTATGCAAACTTGTTGAGTGTTTCATGTTTCACGCAATTCTAATAACAACTTATAAAACTCAAGTGTTGTAAGTCATTATGAATATCGCAATCAAACCAACTCTTGCAGCAAAATTAAAATTGTAAATAAGCATCAAAATAACTTGATTATATGGGTTTAATGACAGGTTGCCTAGAAAAACAATGCAGATATGGGACTGACAAGAACACACACACAGATGAAGGAAAAAAGAGAAAAATGACAAACCTGTTGGGAAATAGAAACACGTAAGACACAAACCCAGGATCACATTTGTGGATTAAAGCCTACATCCCCCCCCCCCCATAACAAAAAAAAAAGAGCCCCACGAAGGGACTAATGATCTAATGGTCAAAAAAAAATTTCCAGGAATTTAAGATAATGATTATATCTTCCTATTTAACAGCCGAGTCCTGAAACCATATCTGATATTCTTCAGCGATAACAAATTTTTCAAATTAGCAGCTGTTGTGGGACATATTGGATGTCAGATTGGTACCATTTTCATTTGGAACCCAAGCAGACATTCATTAGAGATCTTTTTGTGAAAACCCCATGTTCAATATAACCATGCATTCTGGTGGAGAGTAGTGACAGCAAGAACTTTTAAGACAGCTGTCATTGCAGCCATATTATAAGTTAAGATTGGCATCATTTTCAATTAGGACTAAGCAGGCATCATAAGACAAAAAAATTAAAATATAATGCCTGCACTCCCATTAAAAAATATCCGAATTGCATTGTGCTATAGGTGTATCCAAAAATATCCTCTGTTTATAAGTATTATGCTGCTACATTAGAACTCAAAGTCATCGAAAATAATTTCTATCATCTGATATTGAAACACCATTTGTTTTTGAAAATGGGGTATCCTTCTTTTTGCAGATTTCCCATATGTGTTCCTCTATTTTCACTTGAAATTCCATTTTGGTCTCACCCTACATAT